>WFAB01001818.1:22500-85102 GCA_018977245.1 Lethenteron camtschaticum | reverse complement strand
ACCAGAGACCCATAGAATCATCGCATAGAAACCCATTAACTATTCAAACAGAGACCCATAGACTCGTCATAGAGAGACCCACAGACTCACCACACAGAGACCCATAGACTCATCACACAGAGACCCATAGACTCATCACACAGAGACCCATAGACTCACCACACAGAGATCCACAGACTCACACAGAGACCCACTCATCACACAGAGACCCATAGACTCATCACACAGAGACCATAGACTCACACAGAGACCCATAGACTCACACAAAGACCCATAGACTCATCACACAGAGACCCATAAACTCATCACACAGAGACCCATAGACGCATCACACAGATACCATAGACTCATCACACAGAGGTCCATAGACTCATCACACAGAAACCCATAGAATCATCACACAAAGACCCATAAACTCACACAGAGACCCATAGACTTATCACACAGAGACCCATAAACTCACACATAGAAACACAGAAACTCACACACAGAACCCCATAGACTCATCACACAGAAACCCATAGACTCATAGACTCACACAGAGACACATAGACTCACACAGAGACCCATAGACTCACACAGAGACCCATAGACTCACACACAGACCCATAGACTCACACAGAGACCCATAGACTTACACAGAGACCCAGAGACTCACACAGAGACCCTCAGACTCACACAGAGACCCATAGACTCACACAGAGACCCATAGACTCACACAGAGACCCACAGACTCACACAGAGACCCATAGACCTACACACAGGGTGGCCAAAACATGCGATGATACAATTGTTTTTGTTGTAGAAAGATCACCGACGTTTCAGAGCGAGTCACTGTTCGAGACGCTGCGCGTTGTAGGTTTTGGTTGAGATCTAAACAGGCGAGCAGCGGAGAAAGTCGAGAGAACGAACCTCGGAGGAGACGCGAAGGAAATGGGGAGGGCTGGAAGGAAGGGAGGGAATGATATTGTCAACGTTTGCGTGTCCATGATGGACGTTGTGTGAACGTCCATGATGAACGTTCCGTGTACGTCCGTAATGGACTTTGTGAGTACATCCGTAATGGACGTTGTGTGAACGTCCGTTATGGATTTTGTGAGTACATCCATAATGGACTTTGTGTGTACGTCCGTGATGAACGTTGTGTGAACGTCCATAATGGACGTTGTGTGTACGTCCTGAGACGTTGTGTGAACGTCCATAATGGACTTTGTGTGTACGTCCATAATGGACGTTGTGTGAACGTCCGTAATGGACGTTGTGAATACGTCGTGATGAACGTTGTGAGTACGTCCGTAATGGACGTTGTGAGTACGTCCATAATGGACGTTGTGTGAACGTCCATGATGAACGTTGTGTGAACGTCCGTAATGGACGTTGTGAATACGTCCGTGATGAACGTTGTGAGTACGTCCGTGATGAACGTTGTTTAAACGTTTGTAATGCACTCGCCGACGCGTCACGCCGGGGTAGAGGCTGGGGGCTCGGAGCTTTGATTATTTATTTATTTATTACCCCCCAACCCCCACGGGTCTCTATGGGTCTCTATGGGTCTCCGTCCGAGTGCTCCCCCGCGGTAACAACAGACCACACACAGACACACACACACAGACACACACACAGACACTCAACACGACACACAGGGTCACACACAGACATCACAACA
This sequence comes from Lethenteron camtschaticum, assembly GCA_018977245.1. Lineage (NCBI taxonomy): Eukaryota > Metazoa > Chordata > Hyperoartia > Petromyzontiformes > Petromyzontidae > Lethenteron > Lethenteron camtschaticum. Next base: position 83,436 of record WFAB01001818.1, on the reverse strand, counting down.
GACACACAGACACTCACACNGACACTCACACACAGACACACACACACAGACACACACAGACACTCACACCACAGACACACACAGACACACACACAGAACACAGACACTCACACACAGACACTCACACACAGNCACACACACACATAGACACACACACACAGACACACACACAGACACACACAGACACTCACACAGACACACACACAGACACTCACACACAGACACACACAGACACACACACACACTCACACACAGACACACACACACACACACACACACAGACACACACACACAGACCCACACACACACTGACACACACACAGACACTCACACCCAGACACAGACACTCACACATAGACACACAACAACAACCGTCATTCGCCACCATGTGGCGGTGACGTCACCGTGACCCTTGTGCCAGGCCATGTGCACCTTTTGCCAAGTGTCGAACGCCGCTGGCAGGAGGTCACGGGCAGACCCAGAGGTGCCACGGGTCGACTGACCGAGATGACCGAGATGACTGGCTGATGCACCACCTGTGCCCCCTACTGTACCAAATTGCTGTGCTTTAGCCACCCGGCGCTCCGCTCTTTGTTGTGAGCGTCGCTCCTCCGCCCTCCGTTGTTGTTGGAGGGCGACTGCCTCCAACTGCCAGTAGCGTCCTTCACGAGCCTCCTCCACAGAGGCCGATCTTGACACCGCTGGTACCAGTCATCGGCAAGTCCACTCAGCTCCACGTCCTCCCGTACCACATCACTTCATCTCTTCTCTAGCCCGTGCCGCGCCCGTTTAACCCCTCGACCTGGCCGAACAAAAGCTGTTTGGGCATGCGGTGGCTGGGCATGCGGGCTACATGACCCAGCCAACGCAGCCTTGCCTGCCGGAGGAGCTCACCGATGGGACTTTGCCCAGATCTTTCAAGGATTTGTGAGCTCCTCACACAATCCAGCCTGGTTAAACCCAGGATGGATCGTAGGCAGCCCAGCTTAAATGTTTCCAACCGGCGAGATTCTCCATTAGGGGGTCCACGTTTCGCAAGCGTAGAGAAGGGAGGGAATGACTGTGGCCGAGAATACCTGAAGTTTCGTGCGGAGCGACAGACCAGGCAGCTTCCACACAGCGTTACGCAACTGATGAAAATATATTGCCGCTCGACTGATTCGGAGTGAGACCTCTGCTGATAAACTGAGCCGGTCATAAGCACACTGCCCAGGTATGGGAAACTCTCCACTCTCTCCACAACTGCCCCATCACCGATTGGGAGTTGTGGGGTGGAGTGTCCGATGGTACAAAATACCCAGGCAGGTGCTTAGTTTTGGTGGGGCTGATGGTAAGGCCCCACCTCTTAGTGGCACGCTCCAGTCTCAGCAGCAGCGCTCCAACTCCTCTTCTGAATGAGCAGCTATTACCAGGTCGTCGGCAAACATAACGTGGTTGACCAATAGGGAGCCATCCTTGATCGCACCCGGGCGTCGATCAGCCTCCCATTACACACACAGACACACACACAGACACACACACACAGACACACACATACACACACACATACGCACATAAACACAGACACACACACAGACACACACAGACACAGACACACACATACACACAGCACACACAGACACACATGCACACACACACAGACACACAGACACGAACACAGACACACACACAGACACGAACACAGGGAAAGATGCAGAGGCGACACGTGACACGTGACACCTGCGTCGCACGTGGAACCCGAGACCATCGACAAGTCATTCTCGCTCAGTGGAGCCACGTGGCTGGGGTTGGTCGTGCAGGGAATGACGCAGGGAATGAAGGAGGGGGGGGTGAATGAGTGAGAGAGAAGTGTGGGGGTTTTTCAATGCAGGAATGAAAGAGGGAATGAATGAGGGGGAGTGAATGAGTGAGCGAGGGCTTGGTGGGGTGTGTTCTCAATGTAGAGAATGACGCAGGGAATGAAGGAGAGTGAATGAGGGAGCGAAAGGTGTGGGGGTGTTCTCAGTGCAGGGAATGAAAGAGGGAATGAAGGAGGAGGANTGAATGAGGGAGCGAGAGGTCTGGGGTGTTCTCAATGTAGGGAATGAAAGAGGGAATGAATGAGGAGTGAATGAGTGAGAGAGGGCTGTGGGGTGTTCTCAATGTAGAGAATGACGCAGGGAATTAAGGAGGAGTGAATGAGGGAGCGAAAGTGTGGGGTGTTCTCAATGCAGGGAATGAAAGAGGGAATGAAGGAGGAGTGAATGAGGGAGCGAGAGGTGTGGGGTGTTCTCAATGTAGGGAATGAAAGAGGGAATGAATGAGGGGGAGTGAATGAGGGAGAGAGGTGTGGGGGGTGTTCCAATGCAGGGAATGAAAGAGGAATGAATGAGGGGGGGTGAATGAGAGAGAGAGGTTGGTGGGGGTCTTCTCAATGCAGGGAATGAAAGAGGGAATGAATGAGGTGGAGTGAATGAGTGAGCGAGAGGTGTGGGGTGTTCTCAATGAAAGGAATGAAGGAGGGAATGAAAGAGGGGAGTGAATGAGGGAGAGAGGTGTGGGTGTTCTCAATGTAGGAATGACGCAGGGAATGAAAGAGGGGAGGAATGAGTGAGAGAGAGGTTGGTGGGTTTTTTTCAATGCAGGGAATGAGGGAGGGAATGCATGAGGGGGAGTGAATGAGTGAGAGGGGTGTGGGGGCGTTCTCAATGCAGGGAATGAAAGAGGGAATGAAAGAGGGAATGAAGGAGGAGTGAATGAGGGAGCGAGAGGTGTGGGGCGTTCTCAATGCAAGGAATGAAAGAGGGAATGAAGGAGGAGTGAATGAGGGAGCGAGAGGTGTGTGGAGGTGTTCTCAATGCAGAGAATGAAATAGGGAATGAATGAGGGGAGTGAATGAGGTAGCGAAAGGTGTGGGGTGTTCTCAATGCAGGGAATGAAAGAGGGAATGAAGGAGGGGGAGTGAATGAGTGAGAGAGAGAGAGGTTGGTGGGGTGTTTTGAATGCAGGGAATGAAAGAGGGAATGAATGAGGTGGAGTGAATGAGTGAGCGAGAGGTGTGGGGGTGTTCTCAATGCAGGGAATGAAAGAGGGAATGAATGAGGTGGAGTGAATGAGTGAGCGAGAGGTGTGGGGGTGTTCTCAATGAAAGGAATGAAGCGAGGGAATGAAAGAGGGGAGTGAATGAGGGAGAGAGGGGTGTTCTCAATGTAGGGAATGACGCAGGGAATGAATGAGGGGGAGGGAATGAGTGAGAGAGAGGTTGGTGGGGGTGTTCTCAATGCAGGGAATGAAAGAGGGAATGAAGGATGGGGAGTGAATGAGTGAGCGAGAGGGGGGGGGGGTCAATGACTGGGTACCGTTTCCATGGTTACCGCCGTCATAGCGACGAGGTGAAGTCATCCCCGCACCGCTACCCCTACCCCACTCGTGGGATGCGGGTTTCCATGGCAACGGCTGTGTGTGTGAGCTGGGTGTGGGAGCGGTGGTGCAGCGGTTAGCGCGCTGAGATACGAGGCTCGGCGGAGACCCGAGTTTGATTCCCGCTCACGGAAAAAAAACACCACCACGTGACGATTATCTGAACCGGTCCTGGGCCTCCCCTAGGTCGACCCAGCCTCAAATGAGTAGCTGGTGCGTTGTGCGGTAAACATCGCTACTGGGGAGACAAAGACGGCCCGTGTGTGGTGCTGGCCACCCACCTTCACAGGTGCTGCTACTCGCTAACAGCACTTGCCCAACAGTCTGCTAAGGCTACACGGGGATCTTCGTCTTTGTGTTTTGGTGCGGCGCATGGCGTCTTTAAGTGCTTTCTTTGCGGGTTTATGAGCTCTCACCTTTCTAGCTGGCGATATTGCAACTTTGGCTAGCAATGCCTTGTTTGTTGTTGTTCAAATGTACAAGGTACGCATTGGTGCTGGGATATTACGCATTTGAACATCGTGCAAACTGACGTCCCGGATTCAAGCGCCACCGTCCGTGTAGCTACGCAAGCGTGCTGCCTAGACATGGCTGCAAGTTTGGTCATACGTGTCATGTATATCGTTTATTGTTCAATTTAAATCACAGCTCCTATGATTACTGTTTTTTTTAGTGATTTGAAAACATATGGCTAATCTAAATTGTCTTGTTGTTGTTGTTGGCTTGCACCACATAGTGATTTTTTTACACAGCGTTTTAATATTTTTTTTGGGGGGGGGGGTGGGGGGATATTNGCTGGTTTATCCAGATGTTTCTGTTAGGCGTCGTCGCTTTGGGATGTTCTGTGTTCACATTTTGTTTGTTGCGGTTGCACCCGACTCAAGAGGCGCATGGCTCACAGGGCTATACACCTAGTACATGAAACTTGAAGCTTGAAAACTAGACATGCGATGGCACTCGCGTGACTGCCACAACCTTTATAGAACCAGCTGGGAGCCCATTTAGAACCACAAATCCTCCCTATACGATTGCCATCCTTTATTTAGCCATATAGGACCCCATTGGCAACACTAATCTCCCATATGATTGGCATACTTTATTTAGCCATATAGGAGCCTACTGAGAACCACTAATCTCCGGTATGATTGGCATCCTTTATGTAGCCCGCGTGAGTGCCCCATTGAGATTCGAAAATCTCTTTGAATTGATCGACCGCTGCTGCGCTCACAAGAGGGGGAAAAAAATGAACTCCTCTGAACTACTTTGTTTACGCGAAGAATCACAGAGACTCATTGACTCACACAGAGACCCATAGATTCATCACAAAGAGACCTTAGACTCACCACACAGAAACCCACAGACTCACCACACAGAGACTCATAGACTCACACAGAGACCCATAGATACATCACACAGAGACCCGTAGACTCATCACACAGAGACCCATAGACTCTTCACGCAGAGACCCATAGACTCACCACACAGAAACCCACAGACTCACCACACAGAGACTCATAGACTCACACAGAGACCATAGACTCATCACACAGAGACCCTTAGACTCACCACACAGAGACCCATAGACTCTTCACGCAGAGACCCACAGACTCACCACACAGAGACCCACAGACTCACCACACAGAGACCCATAGACTCACCACACAGGGACCCACAGACTCACCACACAGAGACCCATAGACTCACCACACAGAGACCCATAGACTCATCACACAGAGACCCTTAGACTCACAAAGCGACCCATAGACTCGCACAGAAACCCAAAGACTCACACAGAGCCATATAGACTCAAAGACCCGTAGACTCACACGGAGACCGATAGACTCACACAAAGACCCATAGACTCACACAGAGACCCGTAGATTCACACATATACCCATAGACTCACACAGAGGCCCATACACTCATCACACAGAGACCAATATACTCACACAGAGACCCATAGACTCACAAAGAGACCCATAGATTCATCACACAGAGACTCGTAAACACACATAGACACCCATAGCCTCGCTCAGAGACCCATTGAAAGATAGAGACGCCAACTCCAAACATACAGAAGCAGGCGTCAGGGTCGGGATCGAACCCACTACCTCCTGTATACCAGGCGAGGTAGTCAACATCTCCTAGCCACCGTTATGTTTAGAGAGACGCAGACTCCAAATATACAGCAGCAGGCGTCAGGGTCGGGATCGAACCCACTACCTCCTGTGTACCAGGCGAGGTAGTCAACATTCCGCTACCCACGGCGTTCCAGTACGACCCCCCAAGGCTTGGACCCAGGTTCCCAGTGTCGCTGGCTCAGTGTCGAAAAGTGAATATTATAATTCAGATTCTGCATGGATATTGATTTTTTTCTCTCGCACCGCTGTACGTAGCAAACCGTGCTACTCAAAGGTGCGGGTGTGTGGGGGGGGGACATCAATTTAAACACAACAACAACAACAAGCAGCAGCAGTTCTATAAAATGCGTTTCTCAATCTAGACGACGATTTAAAAGTTTCAGCACATCTCCCAGTGGGCGTCCTGATATCGGAATCGAGGAGCGTTCCAGACGGCCGCAGAAACAGCGCGGTCTGAGATTGCCTCGGGGATGATGCTGCTGCTGCTGCAGTGTCTCTGGCCATGGCGATTATGAACCCCCAGAGAGAGAGAGAGACACCCAGACCATGATCCTGTTTCGCGGCTGCCACGTGGCCATTATGGACCACTTGGGTGGAGGCCAAAGACAAAGATCCCCCGTGTAGCCTTAACAGACTGTTGGGGCAAGTGCTGTCAGCGAGCAGCACCTATGAAGGTGGAACGGCACACGAGGGGGTGGGTGGCCAGCAACCACGCCCGGCCGCCTTTGTCTCTCGGTTTCGACGTTTAGCACATTTCACCTGGTACTCATTTGAGGCTGAGTCGACCTAGGGGAGGCCCAGGATCGGTTCAGATAATTGTCACCGGTGTTGGGCGTGAGCTGGAAACGAACTCGGGTCGCCGGGTTCGTAGCGCGCGAGCTAACCGCTCCCCACACACACAACAACAACCGCCATTCGCCACTAAGTGGCGGTGACGTCACCACGATGCTTGTGCCAGGCCAAGTGCACCTTGAGGCCACGTGAAGTGTCGAACGCCCGCTGGCAGGAGTCACGGGGCAGACCCAGCAGGTGCCACGGGTCGACTGACCGAGATGACCGAGATGACTGGCTGATGCACCACCTGTGCCCCCTACTGTACCAACTTGCTGTGCTTTAGCCACCCGGCGCTCCGCTCGTTGTTGTGAGCGTCGCTCCTCCGCCCTCCGTTGTTGTTGGAGGGCGACTGTCTCCAACTGCCCAGTAGAGTCCTTCACGAGCCTCCTCCACTGAGGCCGATCTTGACACCGCTGGTACCAGTCATCGGCAAGCTCCACGTCCTCCTGTACACCGCACACACCACACACACCCACACACACCCACACACACACCCACACCTAAACACTCCCACACACCCACCCACACACCCATACACACCCACACCCACACCCACCACACACACCATACCCTCCNACCCACACGCACACCCACACACACACACACCNCACCCACCCACACACACTCACCCACCCAAACACACCCACACACCCACACCACACACACCCACACACACCCACCCACACACACACCCACCACACACACCCACACACCCCCACCCCACACACACCCCACCCACACACACATACCCACACACAAACCCACACACCCACACACACACACACACCCCCCCCACCTACACACACACACCCCCCACCTACACACACACACACACCCACACACACCCACACACACACCCACACACGTGTGAACCCGACCCACGCACTTTCCCCACTTCCGAAAGCTTCTCCTGACACGGACTTGATCAATGATTTCCATTAAGGGCGCAGTGGCCCATCTCAGCGTCGTGGGTGGCGTGTGGGTCACGCGGGAGGCGGGCAGGGAGGGCTTCGAGTTGATGACTGATTGATGAGAGAGGGTGGCTGTAAGTGGATGGGTGACCACACACACACAGAGTTCGACCCAAAACACACACAAAGTGTACGGCAGCATTTGGATCCACAAAGTGTGCCCGTGTGAGACGATGCCTCCCAGCGCGACTCTATGGGTCTCTGTGTAGTGATTCTATAGTGATGTGTGTAATGAGTCTATGGGTCTCTGTGTAGAGATTATATAGTCATGTGTGTGATGAGTCTATGGGTCTCTGTGTGATGAGTCTATGGATCTCTGTGTAGTGAGTCTATGGGTCTCTGTGTGATGAGTCTATGGGTCTCTGTGTAGTGCGTCTATGGGTCTCTGTGTAGTGGTTCTATGGGTCTCTGTGTGGTGAGTCTATGGGTCTCTGTGTAGTGATTCTACAGGTATCTGTGTGATTAATCTATGGATCTCTGTGTGGTGAGTCTATTACTCTCTATGTGAGTCTATGGGACTCTTTGTGGTGAGTCTATGGGTCTCTGTGTAGTGATTCTATAGTCTGTGTGTGATGAGTCTATGGGTCTCTGTGTGACTCTACGCGTCTCTATGTGATTCTATGTGTCTCTGTGTGAGTCTATGGATTTCTGTGTGAGTCTATGGTCTCTGTGTAGGAATTCTATAGTGATGTGTGTTATGAGTCTATGGGTCTCTGTGTGATGTGTCTATGGGTCTCTGTGTAGTGATTCTATAGGTATCTGTGTGATGCGTCTATTAGGTCTTTGTGTGATGAGTTTATGTATCTCTGAGTGATAAGTCTTTGGGTCTCTGAGTGATGAGTCTATGGGTCTCTGTGTGATGTGTCTATGGGTCTCTGTGTAGTGATTCTATACGTATCTGTGTGATGCGTCTATTAGGTCTTTGTGTGATGAGTTTATGTATCTCTGAGTGATAAGTCTTTGGGTCTCTGAGTGATGAGTCTATGGGTCTCTGTGTGATGTGTCTATGGGTCTCTGTGTAGTGATTCTATACGTATCTGTGTGATGAGTCTATGTGTCTCTGTGTGATGAGTTTATGGATGTCTGTGTGATGAGTCTATGGGTTTCTCTGTGATTAGTCTATGGGTCTCTGTGTGATGAGTCTATGGGTTAATGTATGAGTCTTTGAGTCTCTGTGTGAGTCGATGGGTCTTTGTGTGAGTCTACGGGTCTCTATGTGAGTCTACGGGTCTCTGAGTGAATCTATGGGTCTCTGTGTGAGTCTATAGCTCTCTGTGTGACTCTGCGCGTCTCTGTGTGAGTCTACGGGTCTCTGTGTGAGTCTATGGATCTCTGTGTGAGTCTATGGGCTTCTGTGTGAGTCTATGGTTTCTGTGTGAGTCAATGGGTCTCTGTGTGAGTCAATGGGTCTCTGTGTGAGTCTATGGGTCTCTGTGTGATGATTCTATGGGTCCCTGTGTGAGTCTATGTGTCTCTGTGTAAGTCTATGTGTCTCTGTGTAAGTCTATAGGTCTCTGTGTGAGTCTATGGGCTTCTGTGTGAGTCTATGGGTTTCTGTGTGAGTCAATGGGTCTCTGTGTGAGTCAATGGGTCTCTGTGTGAGTCTATGGGTCTCTGTGTGATGATTCTATGGGTCCCTGTGTGAGTCTATGTGTCTCTCTGTGAGTCTACGGGTCTCTGTGTGAGTCTACGGGTCTTTGTGTGAGTCAATGGTCTCTGTGTGAGTCTATGTGTCTCTGTGTGAGTCTCCCCCCCCCTTCACTCTCTCCCTATCCCGTATCTCCCCCCCCNTCCCCCCTCCCCCCCCGTCCCCCTCCCCCCCTCCCCCGACAGTTCATCGCCTTCGCGTCGCTCTTCTTCATCCTGGTCTCCATCACGACCTTCTGCCTGGAGACCCACGAGCACTTCAACCACGAGGTGAACCGCACCGAAGTGGTGGACGCCGCGAGCGGCCGCACGGCCACGCGCTCGCGCCTCGAGACGGACCGCGCGCTCACCCTGGTGGAGGGCGTCTGCGTGGCCTGGTTCACCTTCGAGTTCCTCGTGCGCGTCGCCTGCTGCCCAGCAAGGGCCTCTTCGTGCGCAACTACCTCAACGTCATCGACTTCGTCGCCATCTTGCCTTTCTACCTGGAGGTGGGCGCGGGTAGTTGTGGTTGTTGGTTGTGGTGGTGGTGGTGGTGACTGTGTGGTTTGTTTGGTGGTTGTGGTGGTTGGTTGTGGTGGCTGTGTGGTTTGTTTGGTGGTTGTGGTGGTTGGTTGTGGTGGCTGTGTGGTTTGTTTGGTGGTTGTGGTGGTTGGTTGTGGTGGTGGTTGGTTGGTTTGGTGGTTGGTTGTGGTGGGGAAATGTTATTGATGATGATGTGTGGGCGATGATCATGCCTCCACATCTCCCTTTCTCTCCACGTATCCCCAACATCTCCAACATTCTGTCCATGCGTCCCTCCACAAATACCTCCCCCCTCCCCCTCCTCCTCCTCTTCCCTCCTCCTCCCTCCCCCTACTCCCCTCCTCCTCCCTCCCTCCTCCACACTCCTCCCTCCCTCCCCCCACTCCTCCTCCCTCCTCACCCCCCTACTCCCTCCCTCCTCCTCCTCTCCTCCTCCCTCCTCCTCCACACTCCTCCTCCCTTCCCCCCTCCCCCCTCCTCCTCCCTCCTCCTCCTCCCCCTCCTCCCTCCCTCCTCCCCCTCCACTCCCACCTCCTTCCCTCCCTCCTCCCTCCCTCCTCCCCCCCCTCCCTTCTCTCCCTCCTCCCCACTCCTCCTCCCTCCTCACCCCATCCTCCCTCCCTCCTCCCCCCCTCCTTCACCTCTTCTCCTCCCTCCCGCTTCCACACTCCTCCTCCCCCCCTCTTCCTCCCTCCCTCCTCCTCCCTCCTCCCCCCTCCTCCCTCCTCTCCCCTCCTTCTTCTACACTCCTCCTTTTCCCCTTTCCTCCCCACTCCTCCTCCCTCCTGACCTCCCTCCTCCCTCCCTTCTTCCCTCCTCCTCCACACTCCTCCTCCTTCCCCCCCTCCCCCTCCTCCTCCCTCCTCCCTCCTCTTCCTCCCTCCTCACCCCCCTCCTCCTCCCTCCTCCTCCCTCCTCCCTCCCTTCTTCCCTCCTCCTCCTCCCTCCTCCTCCCTCCCCCCACCCCCACCCCCCCTCCCCCCACCCCCACCCCCTCCCCCCCCCCAACAGGTGGGCCTCACGGGCATGACGTCGAAGGGCGCCGAGGACGTGCTGGGCTTCCTGCGCGTGGTGCGCTTCGTGCGCATCCTGCGCATCTTCAAGTTGACGCGCCACTTCGTGGGCCTGCGCGTGCTGGACACACGCTGCGCGCCAGCGCCAACGAGTTCCTCCTCCTCGTCATCTTCCTCGCCCTGGGCGTGCTCATCTTCGCCACCATGATCTACTACGCCGAGCGCCTCGGTCTCGGACACTCGTTCGACCAGGACGACCAGACGTCGTCCTCCTCCACCTCCACGTCCTCCTCCTCCACCTCCTCCTCGTCCTCCTCGTCCGACCACCACAATCACCAGCATCAGCAGACCAGCTTCAAGAACATCCCCATCGGTTTCTGGTGGGCCGTGGTGACGATGACGACGCTGGGCTACGGGGACATGTACCCCAAGACGTGGTCGGGCATGCTGGTGGGGGCCTTGTGCGCATTGGCAGGGGTGCTCACCATCGCCATGCCCGTGCCCGTCATCGTCAACAACTTCAGCATGTACTACTCGCTCGCCATGGCCAAGCAGAAGCTGCCCAACCGGCGCAAGAAGCACGTGCCGAGGCCGCCACATCTCGGCTCGCCCCTCTACTGCCGCCAGAGCAGGGCCCGCACGCCAACTGCGTGCGGAGTGACCGCTGCCTGCTGGTGAAGGGTGCCGGTGGTGGTGGTGGTGGCGGTGGGGCGGTGGTAGTGGTGGTGGTGGTGGTGGACTGGAGCGTGGCGTCCGCGGACTGGTGGTTGACNGTGCAGGTGAGTGGTGTGGTGGTGAGTGGGGTGGTGAGTGGTGTGGTGGTGAGTGGTGTTGGTGAGTGGTGTGGTGGTGAGTGGTGTGGTGGTGAGTGGTGTGGTGGTGAGTGGTGGTGTGAGTGTGTTGGTGAGTGGGGTGGTGAGTGGTGTGGTGGTGAGTGGTGTGGTGGTGAGTGGTGTTGGTGAGTGGTGTGGTGGTGAGTGGTGTGGTGGTGAGTGGTGTGGTGGTGAGTGGTGTGGTGGTGAGTGGTGTGGTGGTGAGTGGTGTGGTGGTGAGTGGTGTGGTGGTGAGTGGTGTGGTGGTGAGTGGGTGGTGGTGAGTGGTGTGGTGGTGAGTGGGTGGTGGTGGTGGTGGTGGTGAGTGGTGTTGGTGAGTGGGTGGTGAGTGGTGTGGTGGTGGTGGTGTGGTGGTGAGTGGTGTGGTGGTGAGTGGTGTTGGTGAGTGGGGTGGTGAGTGGTGTGGTGGTGAGTGTGTGGTGGTGAGTGGTGTGGTGGTGAGTGGTGTGGTGGAGAGTGGTGTGGTGGTGAGTGGTGTGGTGGTGAGTGGTGTGGTGGTGAGTGGTGTGGTGGTGAGTGTGGTGAGTGGTGTGGTGGTGGTGTGGTGGTGAGTGGTGTGGTGGTGAGTGGTGTGGGGTGGTGAGTGTTGTGAGTGGTGTGGTGGTGAGTGGTGTNGGTGGTGGTGGGTGGTGNGTGGTGTGGTGGTGGTGGTGTGGTGGTGAGTGTGGTGGTGAGTGGTGTGGTGGTGAGTGGTGTGGTGATGAGTGGTGTGGTGGTGAGTGGTGTGGTGGTGAGTGGTGTGGTGGTGAGTGGTGTGGTGGTGAGTGGTGTGGTGGTGAGTGGTGTGGTGGTGAGTGGTGTGGTGGTGAGTGGTGTGGTGGTGAGTGGTGTGGTGGTGAGTGGTGTGGTGGTGAGTGGTGTGGTGGTGAGTGGTGTGGTGGTGAGTGGTGTGGTGGTTAGTGGTGTGGTGGTGAGTGGGGTGGTGAGTGGTGTGGTGGTGGTGGTGTGGTGGTGGTGGTGTGGTGGTGAGTGGTGTGGTGGTGAGTGGTGTGGTGGTGAGTGGTGTGGTGGGGAGTGGTGTGGTGGTGAGTGGTGTGGTGGTGAGTGGTGTGGTGGTGAGTGGTGTGGTGGTGAGTGGTGTTGGTGAGTGGGGTGGTGGTGGTGTGGTGGTGAGTGGTGTTGTGGTGAGTGGTGTGGTGGTGAGTGTGTGGTGGTGAGTGTGGTGGTGAGTGGTGTGGTGGTGAGTGGTGTGGTGGTGAGTGGTGTGGTGGNGAGTGGTGTGGTGGTGAGTGGTGTGGTGGTGAGTGGTGTGGTGGTGATGGTGTGGTGTGAGTGGTGTGGTGGTGAGTGGTGTGGTGGTGAGTGGTGTGGTGGTGAGTGGTGTGGTGGTGAGTGNTGTGGTGGTGAGTGGTGTGGTGGTGAGTGGTGTGGTGGTGAGTGGTGTGGTGGTGAGTGGTGTGGTGGTGAGTGGTGTGGTGGTGAGTGGTGTGGTGGTGAGTGGTGTGGTGGTGAGTGTGGTGGTGAGTGGTGTGGTGGTGAGTGGTGTGGTGGTGAGTGGTGTTGGTGAGTGGTGTGGTGGTGAGTGTTGAGTGGTGTGGTGGTGAGTGGNGTGGTGGTGAGTGGTGTTGGTGAGTGGGGTGGTGAGTGGGTGGTGGTGAGTGGTGTGGTGGTTAGTGGTGTTGGTGAGTGGTGTGGTGGTGAGTGGTGTGGTGGTGAGTGGTGTGGTGGTGAGTGGTGTTGATGAGTGGTGTGGTGGTGAGTGGTGTGGTGAGTGGTGTGGTGGTGAGTGTGTGGTGGTGAGTGGTGTTGGTGAGTGGGGTGGTGAGTGGTGTGGTGGTGAGTGGTTTGGTGGTGAGTGGTGTGGTGGTGAGTGGTGTGGTGGTGGGTGGTGTTGGTGAGTGTGTGGTGGTGAGTGGTGTGGTGGTGAGTGGTGTGGTGGTGAGTGGTATGGTGGTGGTGGTGTTGGTGAGTGGTGTGGTGGTGAGTGGTGTGGTGGTGAGTGGTGTGGTGGTGGTGGTGTTGGTGAGTGGTGTGCTGGTGAGTGGTGTTGGTGAGTGTGTTGGTGGTGGTGTTGGTGAGTGGTGTGTGGTGGTGAGTGGTGTTGGTGAGTGGTGTGGTGGTGAGTGTTGAGTGGGTGGTGGTGAGTGGTGTGGTGGTGAGTGGTGTTGGTGAGTGGGNTGGTGAGTGGGTGGTGGTGAGTGGTGTGGTGGTTAGTGGTGTTGGTGAGTGGTGTGGTGGTGAGTGGTGTGGTGGTGAGTGGTGTNGGTGGTGAGTGGTGTTGATGAGTGTGTGGTGGTGAGTGTTGAGTGGTGTGGTGGTGAGTGGTGTGGTGGTGAGTGGTGTTGGTGAGTGGGGTGGTGAGTGGTGTGGTGGTGAGTGGTGTGGTGGTTAGTGGTGTTGGTGAGTGGTGTGGTGGTGAGTGGTGTGGTGGTGAGTGGTGTGGTGGTGAGTGGTGTTGATGAGTGGTGTGGTGGTGAGTGGTGTTGGTGAGTGGTGTGGTGGTGAGTGTGTGGTGGTGAGTGGTGTTGGTGAGTGGGGTGGTGAGTGGTGTGGTGGTGAGTGGTTTGGTGGTGAGTGGTGTGGTGGTGAGTGGTGTGGTGGTGGGTGGTGTTGGTGAGTGGTGTGGTGGTGAGTGTGTGGTGGTGAGTGTGTGTGGTGGTGGTGTTGGTGAGTGGTGTGCTGGTGAGTGGTGTGGTGGTGAGTGTGTGGTGGTGAGTGGTGTGGTGGTGAGTGGTGTGGTGGTGAGTGGAGTGGTGGTGAGTGGTGTTGGTGAGTGGTGTGGTGGTGAGTGGTGTGGTGGTGAGTGGTGTGGTGGTGAGTGTGTTGGTAAGTTGTGTGGTGGTGAGTGGTGTGGTGGTGAGTTGTGTGGTGGTGAGTGGTGGTGGTGAGTGGTGAGGTGGTGAGTGGTGAGGTGGTGAGTGGTGTGGTGGTGAGTGGTGTGTGGTGAGTGNTGGTGGTGGTGTTGGTGAGTGGTGTGGTGGTGAGTGTTGAGTGGTGTGGTGGTGAGTGGTGTGATGGTGAGGAAGTGAGTGTTGTGGTGGTGAGTGGTTGGTGGTGAGTGATGAGTGTTGTGGTGGTGAGTGTTGTGGTGGGAGTGGGGTGAGGAGTGAGTGTTGTGGTGAGTGTTGTGGCGGTGAGTGGTGTGGTGGTGAGTGGTGTGCTGGTGAGTGTGTGGTGGTGAGTGGTGTGGTGGTGAGTGGTGTGGTGGTGAGTGCGGTGGTGGTGAGGTGGCGGTGGTGATGAAACGTGGACCCCCCTAATGGAGCATCTTCGCCGGTTAGAAACATTTAGGCTGGCCTGCCTACGTTCCGTCCTGGGTTCAACCTGCAGGCTGGATTGTGTGAGGAGCTCACACATCTTTGAAAGATCTGGACAAAGTCCCATCTGAGCTCCTCCGGCAGGCAAGGCTGCGTTGGCTGGGTCATGTAGCCCGCATGCTCATCCACCGCATGCCTAAACAGCTTTTGTTCAGCCGGATCGATGGGGCTGAATGGGTGCGGCACGGGCTAGAGAAGAGATGGAGTGATGTGGTGAGGACGTGGAGCTGAGTGGACTTGCCGATGACTGTACCAGCGGTGTCAAGATCGGCCTCTGTGGAGGAGGCTCGTGAAGGATGCTACTAGGCAGTTGGAGGCAGTCGCCCTCCAACAACAATGGAGGGCAGAGGAGCGACGCTCACAACAACGAGCGGAGCGCCTTGCGGCTAAAACACAGCAAGTTGGCATAGTAGGGTACAGCTGGTGGTGCATCTACCGGTCATCTCAGTCGACCCGTGGCACCTGCTGGGTCTGTCCCGTGACCTCCTCCTGCACCTAGCCTGGCACAGTAGGGGTACATCTGGTGGTGCATCTACCGGTCATCTCAGTCAGCCAACTCATGGCATCTGCTGGGTCTGTTCCGTGACCTCCTCCTGCACCTAGCCTGGCACAGTAGGGGTACAGCTGGTGGTGCATTTACCGGTCATCTTAGTCGGGCAACCCGTGGCACCTGCTGGGTCTGTCCCGTGACCTCTTCCTGCCAGCAGCGAGGCCTTCGACACTTCACGTGTGGAGTGACTCATGCAGCCAGCTATGGCTGCAGGGTTTTGGTAGTACATGTTGTTTGTCGTTTATTGTGAAAATTCTGTCACAGTTCCTATGATCACTGTTTCATTGCTTTATTTGCACCCGATTCAAGAGCCGAATGGCTCACAGGGCTAAACCTAATAAATGAACTTGAACTTGAACGTGGTAGCCTCAAAGTACACCTAGCCTGGCACAGGTGCCGTGGGGACGTTACCATCGCTTAGTGGCAGACGGGGGGGTGGGGGGGCTGGGGCGTTGGTGTCGGTAGTGGAGGTGGTGGCAATGGTGGTTGTTGTTGTTGTTGTTTTCCTCGCACTTTCTGTTCATAGGTGGCGTTGTGTCACCACTTTGGAAGGGTTTAGCCAGAGATCAGTCGATGGGAGACGTCTTCTGGCGTTGCTTGGCACAAAGGCAGCAGTTTGGGGCGTTTGGGTCGGTTCGATTTTAGTAATCGGCGAGCACGGAGCAGTAACCTGAACGGAGTTGAGCCAGTCTTGTGCCAGATGCCCGGGTCAGGGATGTGTAGGCTCTGCTGTGGGTGTGGACCAATCACCAAGGACAACATTAGAGTTATGTTTTTGTTTGCATTATGACTGCAAGTGGTTCAACATCCTTGTACAGGTGCGATTTGTTGGAAGAAGGGTAAAAAAACATTACATATTGGCAAATGAGGTAAAGTGGAGTTGAGCCAGTTTTGTGCAGTTGCCGGGCAGGGATCGTCGTCTGCTATGGGTGGTGGCCAACGCCCAGCCGCATTTGGCTTGTAGGCGTTCAGGCAGTGCATGGTGGCAGCGGTGTGCAAGCGGTTACGGGTGGTGGCTGGGTAACGTGTAGAGCACGGGCAGAGGGAAAGCGGTGGATATAATTTCCTCAGGTGCAGGGGCTTTGAGTAGCTTCGTGCAAGGATGCGTTGTCGAGTGGCACGAAGCCAGATATTGATCGGTGAGAAGCTTGCAGTGTTCTTGAACCGGAAGAACTTTGATTTCTTAGTGGAGATGGTCAATGGGTGCCATGAGGTAGCATCCTGTAGCTAGGCGAAGTGCTTGGTTTTGGGAGGTTTGGAGCTTTTGGTAACCTGTAGAGGAGAGGTTTGGGCACCAAATGGGACTGGCTGATTGACGATGGGACGTCCAATGGCGTTGTAGGTTAGGAGTAAAGTCTCCTTTTTCTTCTTGGTTCTTTCGGTAAAGCACGTGAGAAGTAATAAAATAATAAAAATAAANCATAAAAATAATATCANTTTATTATAAAATAATATAAATANTAAATAAAATATTATTTTATTTTATTATGTTTTATTTAATAATAAAATAATATTTATTTNATTATGTTTTATTTTATTAATTACTTCTCACGACTTTACCGAAAGAACCAAGAATATGTCCTNCAGTCACGAAAGCTTTATCGAAATTTAAAGTCTCCTTTTGTTGACCACAAGATGTGCCGGCNAAAGCTCGTAAGATTTTATTTCGTTTGTTAACTGTTGCATGGACGTTTCTGCCGTGTTGAGCGAAGCTGACACGGTGTCAAAGGTTACACCTAGAATCTTGGGGATTTTGCTCGTGGGAGGCGTTGGTTGTGTATTATTACGTTGGGATGTAAGTTGCTTGATGATGATCAGGTGTGAAAAGGGCGACTGTTGATTTGGATGTTGAGAGTTGAAGCGATATTTTGGTGAGGAAAGTGCTGAGCCGTTTAAGATATATTTTGATTAGAAGTGTAAACTGTGATGTCGTCGGCATAGCTCACTACTTGTGCTCCTTTTGGAGGAGTTGGTAGATCGTGGAGGTAGGCTTGAACCGTGGGTATTATGGAATCGGGGATCCTGATGAATGTTTCGTGAGGAGGTTTGAAATCATGAAGAGAGAAGTGCGTGAGTGGCAGCCCTTTAGGTATTGTAACCNGCAAACAAGAGATTAGGTCGAACCCTGGTGATGTTGATGAGCTGAGGTGTAGGTGTGAAGCTGTAAGGTAAGGAAGCATAGNCTGGGGTCTTTTTTTTATATTGGCAAAGTCGCTTCGGCGTGCTTGCTTGAGGACCGTGCAAATCTTTGTGTTTTTTAACCCGGATGACTTCCCGTGATAATCGCAAACGACATTTTCTCACAGACTCGTTGCACTGCGACAAGTTAATGTGATTTTTTTAAAATGTTAACTGTTNAGGGAAAACAATTAAANTTTAATTACTTGTTTAAACTGGCAGACAAGTTGACGGTGGCAGGATCTTCAACGCCAGAGGCGATGNACTCTATATTAAGTTCGCCGCACACATATAAAGGANTTAAGTGAAAATTTGTTTTTACGGGTACTTTTCTCATTGAAACCGTTTACAATTTTGGTGGTTAGGTTGAGAAGAGCTGTCGTTGTTGAGTGTGCAGGCGAAAGCCGTGTTGGTGAGATGATGGAGGTAAGTTGGTGGGATGATTGGAAGGATGAGGGCCTCTAAAATCTTGATTGATGGGAGTAGGGAACTCGGCCTGTAGTGACGTTGCTTGATTGAGGTTTTGCCGGGTTTTGGAAGTGAGATGATTGTGATGATTTCCAGATGGCCGGAATGAGTTGAACTGTAGAGAGACGTTGATGGTGGAGGCGAGAAACTTGATGCCAAGGGGGCCGAGGTGTTTGAGGTGGGGCATAGCTATACCATCGGGGCCAATTGCGGAATAATTTTNGGCGTTTTGACTGCGAGTTTCACCTCTTCAAGGCTAAATTGGGNCGTTTATAGGTAGTTCCTTGATTTGACGGGTGGATTTATTGGAAGAGTGTGGATGACTGATGAGAAAAGTTTGTTGAAGTGGTTGGCGATGTTGTTGTTGTTTATGATGGATTTGTTGTTGAAATGATTGCACAATTGGGTGGCGGTTTGGAGTGTCCGTCGAAGGCTTTGATGGTCTTCCAAAGTTTGATGAGTTTTGGCGATGGTCAAAAGATTAAAAACTCGTGCCAGCGTTCTGTTTTGGCTCGATTGATTAGCTTTGTGATTTCAATATTGAAGGCTGGGATTTGTGATGTAGGAATTTTAGTCCTAATAGTGTTCGTTGGTTTATTATCGTTGCGGCTTCTTTATGGAGGCAGGGAAGATGTTGGGATGATGTTTCTGAACATTTTTCAGAGTTATGTGCGGATGTGTGGATATGGTTGATGTTGTCGGCGAATAATGCTTCTGAAGTAAAAAGTGGCCAGTTGGCTTTTTTAAAGTTGTAATAAAAGCGGTGTTTAGGAGTTTGTGGAGGCCTGGCGGCATTGAACGTCAACACAATTGGTAGGTGGTCGGATCCAAGGGCCGTAAAGACTTGCCAGTCGATTGATGAAGCAGGTTTCTTGACGCTATTGAGATATCTGGTGAGGATGAAGTGTCAGATGACGGAACTTTGGTGTGATTCTTTTTATTGAGTAGCCCCATAGGGGCAGCCGTTCAAGATATCGGCAATGAGGTTGCCACGTGCATCTGAGAGTGCCAAAGTTTGTTGTGGGGACGTTGAAATCTCCAATAACAATTGAGTCCATATTCTTTGGTTATTTCGGTGAAGTCACTTTGGTAGAAAAATAATAGATCACGACGTTTCGATCTCAACACAAGCAAGCGTCATCAGGTGGGACAACCACAGCAAGAAAAAACTGCTGAAGTTGGCTTGCAGTCACGAAAGCTTCAAAGCAACAATTGAGTCGTTTACACTATTGGAACCTCATTTGCCAGTAAAAATATGATAATTGTTTTTTACCCTTTTATCTGGCAACAAAACTGAAGGTGTCAGTTTTGTTGCCAGCCAGAAGGGTAAAAAAAACAATTATCAATTGAGTCGTTGTTTGGTAAAGGTCGATTTGTATTGAACTGACAGTTGCGAGGGGAAGAACTGGCCGCTGGGATGTAGACGTTGATTACAGTGAGTGGGCCTAGATGGGATTTGATACGGACGCTTAAAACTTCTGTGGTGATATCAGAAGGAGGTATTGGGATTTTAACTTATTCAAATTGAATGCTGTTATGGATGAGGAAAGCGAGACCGCCACCAGCTGTCGGTCGGTCTCGATGGAGGAAAGTGAAATGTTGAAAGTTGAGCAGGCGAGAAGTGGCGTTTTGTCTTTCCGACAGAGCTGTTCTTCACCTGAGGACGGCTGCTTGCGTTGTGGCCGAAACGTCGTGAGAATTGTATTTTGTTTTATTTTTATTATTTTATTACTTCCCTTCTACGTGACTTTACCGAAAGAACCAAGAAGATGAATCCCTGCAGTCACGAAAGCTTTAATCGAAAAATAAAACATCTAGATTTTTTCTTTTTCATTAGGACGCTGTCTTTCCGACAGACCTGTTCTTCACCTGAGGACGGCTGCTTGCGTTGTAGCCGAAACGTCGTGAGAATTGTATTTTATGTTTTATTTTCATTATTTTATTATTTCCCTTCTACGCGACTTTACTGAAAGAACCAAGAAGATGAATCCCTGCAGTCACGAAAGCTTTAAATCGAAATTTAAGTGGATTTTAATTTAGTTTATTGGATGTCGGCTGTATTAATGGAGCTTTGTTGTAGGAAGGTGCTGAGTTCAAGAGCTTTGTTGTTGATGCTGTTGATGTTTAGTGAAGGATTTTTAGGTCGTTTTTGTTGTGGACGTTTTGTTGTTGTTGTTATTGTTGTTGTTCTTGTTGTTGTTGTTGTATTGTTGTTGTTATTTTGTTATTGTTGTTGTGTTATTGTTGTTATTGTTGTTGTTATTGTTGTTATGGTTGTTGTTATTGTTATTTGTGTTGTTGTTATTTTGTTATTGTTGTTATTGTTGTTGTTATTGTTGTTATTGTTGTTGTTGCTGTAATCGTCACACTTGACCCCCGCTGCTAACCCGACTTTGCCCAAAGGTTCACGGCAGAACGGAGAGGCGAGCTCTGGTGCTGGTGGAGGAGGAAGAGGCGGTGGTGGTGGTGGTGGTGGAGGTGGTGGTGGAGCCAAGGGGAGGAGGAGGTCGACTGACGGTCGACGCCACGGGCGCAGGTCAAGTGCCGCGACTCGTTCGGCAAGGGGGCGACTTGCTTCCTCCTGTCGACGGGTGGCGACTTCGCGTGCTCGCCCGACAGCGTCGCCCGCAAAGGTGGACTTCGCGTTCCAGCGGAATGGGCTTCTCTGCCGATGTGTGCGTTCGAGTGCCAGGAGGGGGAATCCGATGAGCAATGAAGCTCTTAGCTCACAGATGTCCACTAAGGGGGGCAACGGGGGGGGGGGGGGTGAGATCGTTGCAGCGACAAACGAAAATCAACGATGTGGAGCGCAACGTGTGGGAAAAGTTAAACACTTATAAACGTAACTGTTTTTTTTATTTCTATGAGAATATTTATACTGCTGGAGGAATCTGACGAGGTATACAGCTCTTTGCTCACCGTTGTCCACTAAGGAGCACGGGGTAAGAACGTTGCACCAACTAAAACTAAACTATCCGTATAGAGGTTGTTTTGGGTTAGATCGCGTAAGTGTGTGAATGTGTCGTTAAAACCCGCCACCACCCGACACAGCCCACTAGTGAGGGTTGTCGATTAAACAGAACCTGGCCAATTTGTCACTAGTACAGCACTAGTGTGTAGTGTATAGTGTAGTGTATAGTGTAGTGTATAGTGTAGTGTATAGTGTAGTGTAGTGTATAGTGTAGTGTAGTAGTGTAGTGTATAGTGTAGTGTAGTGTATAGTGTAGTGTATGGGTGTTAGGTAGTAAGTGTAGTGTAAGTTGAGTAGTGTAGTGTGTAGTGTAGTGTAGTGTGTAGTGTAGTATGTATAGTGTAGTGTATAGTTAGTGTATAGTGTAGTGTATAGTGTGTAGTGTAGTGTATAGTGTAGTGTATAGTAGTGTAGTGTAGTGTATAGTGTAGTGTATAGTGTATAGTAGTGTATAGTGTAGTAGTGTAGTATAGTGTAATAGTGTAGTGTATAGTGTAGTGTATAGTAGTGTATAGTGTAGTAGTGTAGTGTATAGTGTAGTGTATAGTGTAATGTATAGTGTAGTGATAGTGTAGTGTATAGTAGTGTAGTGTAGTAGTGTAGTGTAGTAGTGTAGTGTATAGTGGAATGTATAGTGTAGTGTATATAGTAGTGTATAGTGTAGTAGTGTAGTGTATAGTGTAGTATAGTATGTATAGTGTAGTGTATAGTGTAGTGTGTAGTGTAGTGTATAGTAGTGTAGTGTATAGTGTAGTGTATAGTGTAGTGTATAGTAGTGTATAGTGTAGTGTATAGTGTAGTAGTGTATAGTGTAGTATACTAGTACAGCACACCGGTTGTGTGTTGGAGAGCCAAGCCACAACATTTACAAACTGAGTACGACGTTTCGTCAGTAATTACAACCAACTTCATCAGGCGAGAGCCAGAAATCTGGCTGTCGCCTGATGAAGCTAGTTGTAACGTCGTACCGATTGAATTGGCCGTGGGTCACCCCTAGGTCGACCTCAGCCTCCAACGAGTGGTGCGAGCCGGCCCGCGCTGATCGTCGGTGCGGGATTGTGCGTGGCGGTGACACCACAATGGTGGTGTCTGTGTGTGTCTGTGTGTGTTGTTATGTGTGTGTATATGTGTGTGTGTGTTGTGTTTGTGTGTGTTGTTTGTTGTATGTGTGTGCTGTGTGTCTGAGTGTGTCTGTGTGTGTCTGTGTGTGTGTTTGTGTCTCTGTGTGTGTATGTATGGTGTGTGTTCTGTGTGTGTGTGGTGTCCTGGGCCTGCCCTATGTCGACTCAGCCTGAAATGATACCTGGTGCGATGTGTAAACATCGCCATGGGAGACAAAGGCGTCGGCGTGGTGCTGGCCACCCACCCCCTCGTGTACCTGCCAGCCTTCATAGGTGCTCGCTAACAGCACTTCCCCTACAGCTGTTAAGGCTACACGGGGGACTTTATCTTGTCTGTGTGTGTGTTTGTGTGTCTATGTGTGTGCGTGTCTATGTGTCTGCGTGTCTATGTGTCTGTGTGTGTCTGTATGTATGTGTGTATGTGTGTGTCTGTATGTGTGTGTGTCTGTGTGTGTATGTGTGTGTGTGTATCTGTGTGTGTGTGTGTTGGGGCAGCGACAGGGAGCGGTGGTGCAGCGGTTAGCGTCATGAACCCGCCCGTGACCCGAGTTGCATTCCCGCTCACGGCCAGCCCAACACAATCTGGGCCTGGGGCCTCCTCCCTTAGGTCGACTCGGCCTCAAATTAGTACATGGTGCGGTGTGTAGTAAACATCGCCACTGGGGAGACAAAGGCGGCCGGGCGTGTGGTGCTGGCCACCCACCCCCCTCGTGTGCCACAGCGCCGGCCTTCATAGGTGCCAGCTAGCAAGCACTTGCCCCTACAGCCTGCCGAGGCTACACGGGGGACCTTTGCCTGTGCGTGCGCAGGCTACGAGAAGTCCCCGCAGTCTGAAACAACATCGCGGGCCTCACTGCGAGCAGCCTGGGACTGCCCCACACGGCATCGCACCCCTCACTGCGGAGATCACGATCGCCCATCCCCTCCATCCTCTAGAGCACCACCACCCACCACACATACACACATACACACATACACACACATACATACACACATACACACATACACACACACACATACACACACATACATACACACACACACATACATACATACACACACACACACACACACACACACACACATACACACACACACATACACACACATACACACACACATACACACATACACACACACACTACACACACATACACACACACACAACCACACACACACCACACACACACACCCACACACACACATACACACACACACACAACCACACACACAACCCCCCCACCCACACACACACACCCACACAACCACCCACACACAAACCCCCACCCACAACCCCCACCCCCACCCCACAACCCCCACCCCCCCACCCCACAACCCCCACAACCCCCCACCCCCCCACCCCCACAACCCCCCACCCCCCCACCCCCACAACCCCCCACAACCCCCACCCCCCACCCCCCCCCCGGCCACGCTGAGTGCGCCATGTGGAGGGGGTTGGTGGGGCGCCCTGAGACGGGACGCTCAGTGACTGGAGCCAGTCGCTCGCGAAGACGACGGCGGTGGTGGTGGTGGTGATGGTGGTGGTGGTGATGGGGTGATGGTGATGGTGGTGAAGATGGTGATGGTGGTGGTGATGGTGGTGATGGTGGTGATGGTGGTGGTGGTGAAGATGGTGATGGTGTGTGGTGATGGTGGTGATGGTGGTGATGGTGGTGGTGGTGATGGTGGTGATGGTGGTGGTGATGGTGTGGTGGTGGTGGTGATGGTGGTGATGGTGATGGTGGTGATGGTGGTGGATGGTGGTGAATGGTGATGGTGGTGGTGATGGTGGTGATGGTGGTGGTGATGGTGGTGATGGTGGTGAAGATGGTGGTGATGGTGGTGATGGTGGTGATGCGTGGTGGTGGTGCATGGTGGTGATGGTGGTGATGTGGTGTGATGGTGGTGGTTNGTGGTGGTGATGGTGATGGTGGTGATGGTGGTGATGTGGTGGTGATGGTGGTGGTGATGGTGGTGGGGGGTGGTGGTGATGGTGGTGATGGTGATGGTGGTGAAGATGGTGATGATGGTGGTGATGGTGGTGATGGTGATGATGGTGGTGATGGTNGTGATGGTGGTGAAGATGGTGATGATGGTGGTGATGGTGATAATGGTGGTGGTGGTGATGGTGAAGGTGGTGATGATGGTGGAGGTGATAGTGGTGAAGATGGTGGTGGTGGTGGTGAAGATGGTGAAGATGGTGGTGAAGATGGTGATTGTGATGATGGTGAAGATGGTGATGATGATGGTGGTGGTTAATATGATGGTGAAGATGGTGGTTTGGTGAAGATGGTGATGATGCTGGTGAAGATGATGGTGGTGACATTGGTGAAGATGATGGTGGTGACATTGGTGAGATGATGGTGGTGATGATGGTGGTGGTGAAAATCATGGTGGTGATATTGGTGAAGATGATGGTGGTGACATTGGTGAAGATGATGGTGGTGACATTGGTGAAGATGATGGTGGTGACATTGGTGAAGATGATAGTGGTGACATTGGTGAAGATGATGGTGGTGACATTGGTGAAGATGATGGTGGTGATGATGGTGGTGGTGAAGATGATGGTGGTGATATTGGTGAAGATGGTGATGATGGTGGTGGTGAAGATGGTGGTGATATTGGTGATGATGGTGGTGATGGTGGTGGTGGTGATGATGAAGATGATGACGGTGCTAACGACGATGGTAATGCTGAAGATGGCGGCGGTGGTGGTGATGATGATGATGATGGTGGTGCTCCTGAAGCTGCTGACGATGAAGATGGTGACGCTCACCGCGATGATGGCGGTCCATCTGGAGATCGTGGTGACGATGGCGGCAATGCTAAAGATGACTCTGCCGATGACCCCAATGAATCTGGCGGTGACGGTCAAGCCGTCGACGACGATGATGATGGTGGTGGTGATGGTGGTGATGGTGGTGGTGGTGATGGTGATGATGGTGATGATGGTCACCTGCGCGATGACTCCCACGGGCAGTACAGCAAGTAGTTTGGAGTGGAGCGGTGATGCCTCCGTCACTTCTTGAAGAGAGACTCGAAGTCGCTTTCGACGAAATGTGAAAACGCGCTGCGCGGCTGCGAATGTTGCAGCGAGCAGCAGATTTGAACAACAACAACAAGAAGAAAAAAATATATATGTATGAATGATAAAGTATAAATAATAATGTGTGTGTCTGTGTGTGCGTGTACGTGGAACTTCTATGGCGCCGTACGTGGCCAATCGCGTTAATCGGAGGTGTGTGTGGGATGGACTTCAAACTAAACAGCAACAGCAGCAGCAGCAGCAGTTCTAAACAAGTGAGTTTGTCAATGTAGCGATGATTTAAAAGTTGCAGAACGGCTCCCAAGTTGGCTTCCTTAATATTGGAAGAGAAGAGCGTTCCAGACGGCCGCAGAATAACAATAATGAGGTTATCCGCTTCAAGAAGTAAAATTTTATATTCTTGGATATTTCGGTAAAGTCACGTAGAAGGGAAATAATGAAATAAGAAAACAACATTTTACTATTAAAATAATAATAAACTTAAAATTATTTTATTATTTCCCTTCCACGTGACTTTACCGATGGATCCATGAATATGAATCTCTGCAGTCACGAAAGCTTTCAATCGAAAGTTAAAGTTCTTTCCGTCACTCCAGCGAATTTTCAAACAAAACTACTCAGCAGTTCGTAATGAAGGCTGTTGGTTTAGATCGCGTAAGTGCTTACGAACGAATATTGAGTAATATTCGTCGCGAAAGCCTTCGCGTAAAACATACTCAACTGTTTTTATTTCACCACCACCGCAGAGCTACTGTGTAGTTTCTCACGACAGCAGCTCGCACCAATTGGCTAAAAGCAAGGTCCTGGCCATGGAGTCAACATTGGGGGGGGGGGTCAAATATTCCAGGGGGTCTGGGGTCACCTGCCCCCCCCCCCAGAAAAAAATAAAATTTTAAAACTAATTTCCTGCCATTTCCTGCCTGAAATATTACAAAAAATTCACTAACACACAGGATGGACTTTTTATTTATTTTTTACAATAATGTCTAATAGTGTGTTGTATAACATTGCTCTGTTTTTTCTTTTTTTTGCCTTTTCTTGTTTCATTGTATGTAATGGCAGAGATTGGGGATTAATAAAGTACAACCATAACCACAATCATATGAAAGAAATCTATTTTATAGCAATAGATTGGGGGGGGNACATTTTGAGCACATTTGAATATTGGGGATGATGTGCCCACACTGAACCCCACCAACACACACACACACCAACACACCCACAGACACACACACACCAACACACACACACCAAAACACACACACCAACACACCCACAGACAACACACACCAACACACACAGACATACACACAGACACACACAGACACACAGACACACACAGACACATCAACACACCAACATACACACACACACCAACACACACACCAACACACACACACAACAACAACCGCCATTCGCCACTAAGTGGCGGTGACGTCACCACGACGCTTGTGCCAGGCCATGTGCACCTTGAGGCCACGTGAAGTGTCGAACGCCCGCTGGCAGGAGGTCACGGGGCAGACCCAGCAGGTGCCACGGGTCGACTGACCGAGATGACCGAGATGACTGGCTGATGCACCACCTGTGCCCCCTACTGTACCAACTTGCTGTGCTTTTGCCACCCGGCGCTCCGCTCGTTGTTGTGAGCGTCGCTCCTCCGCCCTCCGTTGTTGCTGGAGGGCGACTGCCTCCAACTGCCCAGTAGCGTCCTTCACGAGCCTCCTCCACTGAGGCCGACCTTGACACCGCTGGTACCAGTTATCGGCAAGTCCACTCAGCTCCACGTCCTCCTGCACCACATCACTCCATCTCTTCTCTAGCCCGTGCCGCGCCCGTTTAGCCCCCTCGATCCGGCCGAACAAAAGCTGTTTAGGCATGCGGTGGCTGGGCATGCGGGCTGCATGACCCAGCCAACGCAGCCTTGCCTGCCGGAGGAGCTCACCGATGGGACTTTGTCCAGATTTTTCAAAGATTTGTGAGCTCCTCACACAATCCAGCCTGGTTAAACCCAGGATGGATCGTAGGAAGGCCAGCCTGAATGTTTCTAACCGGCGAAGATGCTCCATTAGGGGGTCCACGTTTCGCAAGCGTAGAAAAGGGAGGGAATGGCCGTGGCTGAGAAAACTTGAAGCGTCGTGCGGAGCGACAGACCAGGTAGCTTCCACACAGCGTTACGCAACCGATGAAAAGATATTGCCGCTCGACTGATTCGGAGTGAGACCTCTGCTGTTAAACTGGAGCCGGTCATAAGCACACTGCCCAGGTTTGGGAAACTCTCCAATCTCTCCACAACTGCCCCATCACCAATTGGAAGTTGTGGGGGTGGAGTGTCCGATGGCACAAAATACCCAGGTAGGTGCTTAGTTTTGGTGGGGCTGATGGTAAGGCCCCACCTCTTAGTGGCACGCTCCAGGTTCAGCAGCAGCGCCTCCAACTCCTCCTCTGAGTGAGCAGCAATTACCAGAACATCGACATACATAACGTGGTTGACCAATACGGAGCAATCCCTTGACAGCACCCAGGCATCGATCAGCCTCCCATTATATCTGTACCAAATGGAAATTCCCCCGGTACAGCTATTGAAGGCTTCTCTCTCTCATCATCATCGCGGTGGCTAGGAGATGTTAACTACCTCGCCTGGTGTGCAGGAGATCTTGGGCTTCATCCCGACCCTGACGATGCCTGCTGCTGTATATTCGTAGTTGGCTTCTATCTCATCATCAGCACGGTGACTATGAGATGTTGACTACCTCGCTTGGTAGGCAGGAGATCGTGGGTTTCATCCCGACCCTGACGATGTCTGCTGCTGTATATTCGGAGTTGGCTTCTCTCTCATCATCATCATCGCGGTGGCTAGGAGATGTTAACTACCTCGCCTGGTCTACAGGAGGTCGTGGGTTTGAGCCCAACCCTTACTCCGCCTGTTGTAGATTTGGACTTCGCGTCTCTCTCTCTCTCGCCCTGGTGAGATGTTAACCACCTCGCCTGGTCTACAGGAGGTCGTGGGTTCTATCCCGACGCTTACTCCGCCTGTTGTAGATTTGGCTTCTGCGTCTCTCCCCTCTCTCGTGGCCGGGGAGTCCTCCCCGATGATTTTTGTTAGTCCCTTGCACCCAAATTCGACGCGTTGGAGTCGTTTCGCATCACGCGCCTCGAGAGAGAGAGAGTGGATTGGGGCGCCTACTGCTGCTGCTGCTGCTATGAATTTCCATCCCGTGGAGCGGCTATCAAGTTAGTTTTGTTCTGTGATAGCCAGGGGCCTGCTTCTGTGAACGAAATGAACAGAGCCTGATGAGGCAGAAAGCTTGGTGGGTGGAGGGGGCTTGAATGGTGAAAGTAACCCATCTTCTTGGTTCTTTCGGTAAAGTCACGTAGAAGGGAAGTAATAAAAATAATAAAAATAAAACATAATAAAATAAAACATGTTTTATAATAATAAAAATGTTAAAAATAAACATAATAAAATAAAAACGTTTTATTTTATTTTATTATTCTTCTGTGAACGAAAGAACCAAGAAGATGAATCCGCAATCACGAAAGCTTTAAATCGAAAGGTGAAAGTAAATGAATGAATTTCGAATTAAAGCTTTCGTGACTGCAGGGATTCATCTTCTTGGTTCTTTCGGTAAAGTCACGTAGAAGGGAAATAATAAAATAATAAAGATAAAAATTATTAAAAAAATAAAATAATTTATTATATGAATTATTTTTTTTATTATTTTATTCCGTTTTTTTTAAAAATAATAAAATAAAATAATTTTATTAATAAACCTATTTTATTATATTTTAATTATGTTTTATTTTTATCATTTTATAATTTCCATTCCACGTGACTTTACCGAAAGAACCAAGAAGATGAATGAATGAAGTTGGTTTGTTGAGGACATCTTTTCTCGCTGCGTCGTTCTCTCTTGAGCGTCGTTCTTGGGCTCACCCTGGCGCCCCTATAGACTCGTCACGACCCCATAACCACCCACCACACCCCTATAGACTCATCACGACCCCATAACCCCACCACGCCCCTATAGACTCATCACGACCCCATAACCACCACCACGCCCCTATAGACTCATCACGACCCCATAACCACCCACCACGCCCCTATAGACTCGTCACGACCCCATAATCACCCACCACGCCCCTATAGACTCGTCACGACCCCATAACCACCCACTACGCCCCTATAGACTCATCACGACCCTATAGACTCATCACGCCCCTATAGACTCGTCACGACCCCATAACCACCCACCCACCACGCCCCTATAGACTCATCACGGACCCGTAACCACCACCACCACCTCGGTCCCGATCCTGGCAGCCACCGACGACGACGAGCCACTGGCTGATAACTCAATCGAACAACAGGGAAGGGATTCCCTGTTGGGGTTTGCCCGTCACTGAGTGGGGCGCCTCCAAATGGAGGACACCTCCTCCTCGGGTGGCGTCGTCGCGTCGGGGGTGCTGGCCGGGTGAAAGGTGATTCGGGTGCATGGGAAATGGTACAGGGTCTGCTCATGCATTGGGACGCAAAATCACAGCGACATCGGCTGGTCGTCCCTTCGGAGTTGCGAGGCAAAGTGGTGTGGGCCACGCATGAGCGCCTGTTACATCTGGGGACTCTAAAGACCCTTGCACTGATACAGTTGGATTTTTTTTGGCCTGGTATGACAAAGGATGTGGGGGATCTTTTGAGTTCATGCCCGCGGTGTGCGCAGCGGAAACCGCCGGCGCGGGAGTCTAACCCGCCTTTGCAATCAATCAAGGTGTCCAGAATAAATGAGCTGGTCGCACTGGACATCTTGGGCCCATTTCCCGCCACCCCCAGGGGCAATAAGTATTTGCTGACAGGAGTCGAGTATTTTACACGCTGGCCCATGGCCTGGCCCCTTGCCAACCAGTCGGCAGCAGCCATCGTGGACGCCTTTGTTCAGGGATACGTCCTGGACAAAGGTGCCCCGGAACGGCTGCTGACCGACCAGGGTAAAAATTTTTCCAGCAAATTACTTAAACAAGTTTGTGACCTCTTAGGCACAAAGAAAATTCGGACCTCCCCGTATCACCCACAGACTGACGGAATGGTCGAGCGCTTGCATCGCACCATTTCGTCAATGATGGCACAGCAGGTCTCAGATTCCCAGACTGATTGGGACCTGCATATTCAGGGGGTCTTGGCGGCATATCGAATGGCACCCCATGCAGCTACGGGGTTTTCCCCCTTTTACCTTATGTACGGTCGCGAACCCGACCCGCCTGTTCGCGCCCAGCTGCAGATCCCCGACCAGCAAGGAAAAACTAAATTGGCTGACCACGTCAAGTTTAATTTGGCTAAATTAACAGAGGCGCGGGATGCTGCGAGGTTAAACTCGGACCTCCGTCAAAAGGCGAACGAGCGCCTCAGGTTGGGTCGGGCGCATGTCATACAATGGAAACCGGGGGACAGGGCATGGTTGCACTGTCCCCAAGTACCCCTGGCTACCTCCCAAAGCTGGCGCGGCCGTGGCGGGGGCCTGTGGAAGTGGTCGAGGTCCTGCGACCACAGTGCGTGCGCATTCGTTGGGGGAAGCGGCGATGGTTCGTGCACCCCTCTCGGTTGAAACCTTTCGTCGCGGCACACAAACCCACTTCACACATGCGTGGCCAGACGTGTGGGGGTCGACCGACTCACTGAGTCCGTCTCCACCGCGCTCACCTAATGCCTTGCCGGCCGTGCCACCTCCAGGTGCATCGAGACTGACGGGCTCACGCCCGACCACCCCTTCTGGGGATACCAACAGTCACGAGGCATCAGAGGAGGCCCCGCTCCCGGACGGACGATCGCCACCTGACGGTCCGCCACCCGGGGTTTCCCCGTGTGAGGGGCCCGCCGCAAGGACACGCGCAAAAATGCGCAGACTATTGTGAAACCGCAAGGACACGCGCAAAAATGCGCAGACTGTTGAGGAACCGGAAGATTTGTATATATGTTGTGTTCATTGTGTTGTGTGGGGGGGGGGGTGTTCCCTGCCCATTGCATTCACGTACGTTGGGCTCACCTGCTGTTGTGTGCATTGTGGCTTCGCTACAAATTGTATATAGCTTGTTCTTACGGTATCCGTATTTATTCGGGGGGGTGCGTCGGATTGTTCCCTTTCAGGGTTGAGGGTTTTGTTGTTGTCATTGTCGTTGTTGTTGTTGTTACTGTTGGTTCCTTCAAGTTAGCGTTAAAAACGTTTTTTTTTAAGGCACACGCGGGGATCCAGGGTTAAATAACCTTTATTGAAAGTTGTTGCAGCCGGACGGCTGCGAGCTGTACAGGGGGGGTGATGTAGGGCTGTTACAGAGGGTCTGTTTGTGTAGGGCTGTTTACATAGGGGCTAACGGAAAACAGACACAGTGGGCGGGTCTCCGTGAGCACACGGGGTGGTGCCCGCAACGACGTCCGTACTGGACGGCGTGAGGGGGGTTTCGATCCTCTAACGGGGTATAAAAAGGGTTGTGCCAGAGAGCTCGGGGCTCAGTCTTAGAGTAGTTAAGAGAAGAGAGAAGACCGGCCAGATAGGCCCTGGACTCCCCCTGGGACGCCGCCCTTGTAAGGGCAGTGCAGGCTGGAGCCAGTGGCGTGGTCTCGGAACCAGGGTCAGACCTCTGGGATTCCGGGTACCGTAGCCCGACTAACCAGTGTCGGGCCAGACAGCCTCCCCTAGCCCGTTAGCGGAGGACTCAGCTAGGAAGGCTAGCTAGAGGTGAATTCCCAGTTGTACGGGTGAGGGGGCCGATACATCCCTCTAGTACTGTAAGCCCTTTGTGTAAATAAATACGTGTGCCTTACCCCGTTGTCCACGCGTCTTCAACAACACTTCACTTGTAGCAGCCCGCTGGGATGGTGTGCTTGGTGGTTGTCGCGATGATGTTTCTGAAAATCTTTTCAGAGTTATGTGCGGATGTGTGGATATGGTTGATGTTGTCGGCGAATAATGCTTCTGAAGTAAAAAGTGGCCAGTTGGATTTTTTAAAGTTGTAATAAAAGCGGTGTTTAGGAGTTTGTGGAGGCCTGGCGGCATTGAACGTCAACACAATTGGTAGGTGGTCGGATGCAAGGGCCGTAAAGACTTGCCAGTCGATTGATGAAAGCAGGTTTCTTGACGCTATTGAGATATCTGGTGAGGATGAAGTGTCAGATGACGGAACTTTGGTGTGATTCTTTTTATTGAGTAGCCCCATAGGGGCAGCCGTTCAAGATATCGGCAATGAGGTTGCCACGTGCATCTGAGAGTGCCAAAGTTTGTTGTGGGGACGTTGAAATCTCCAAGAACAATTGAGTCCATATTCTTTGGTTATTTCGGTGAAGTCACGTTGGTAGAAAAATAATAGATCACGACGTTTCGATCTCAACACAAGCAATCGTCATCAGGTGGGACAATCACAGCAAGAAAAAAAAACTGCTGAAATAGGCTTGCAGTCACGAAAGCTTCAAATCAACAATTGAGTCGTTTACACTATTGGAACCTCATTTGCCAGTAAAAAAATATGATAATTGGTTTTTTACCCTTCTATCTGGCAACAAAACTGAAGGTGTCAGTTTTGTTGCCAGCCAGAAGGGTAAAAAAAACAATTATCAATTGAGTCGTTGTTTGGTAAAGGTCGATTTGTATTGAACTGACAGTTGCGAGGGGAAGAACTGGCCGCTGGGATGTAGACGTTGATTACAGTGAGTGGGCCTAGATGGGATTTGATACGGACGTTTAAAACTTCTGTGGTGATATCAGAAGGAGGCATTGGGATTTTAACTTATTCAAATTGAATGCTGTTATGGATGAGGAAAGCGAGACCGCCACCAGCTGTCGGTCGGTCTCGATGGAGGAAAGTGAAATGTTGAAAGCTGAGCAGGCGAGAAGTGGCGTTCTGTTTTTCCGACAGACCTGTTCTTCACCTGAGTACGGCTGCTTGCGTTGTGGCCGAAACGTCGTGAGAATTGTATTTTGTTTTATTTTTATTATTTTATTACTTCCCTTCTACGTGACTTTACCGAAAGAACCAAGAAGATGAATCCCTGCAGTCACGAAAGCTTTACATCGAAAAATAAAACATCTAGATTTTTTCTTTTTCATTAGGACGCTGTCTTTCCGACAGACCTGTTCTTCACCTGAGGACGGCTGCTTGCGTTGTGGCCGAAACGTCGTGAGAATTATTTTATTATGTTTATTTTAATTATTTTATTATATCCCTTCTACGCGGCTTTACTGAAAGAACCAAGAAGATGAATCCCTGCAGTCACGAAAGCTTTAAATCGAAATTTAAGTGGATTTTAATTTAGTTTCTTGGATGTCGGCTGTATTAATGGAGTTTTGTTGTAGGAAGGTGCTGAGTTCAAGAGCTTCGTTGTTGCTGCCGTTGATGTTTAGTGGAAGTATTTTTAGGTCGTTTTGGTTGTGGGCGTTTTGTTGTTATTATTGTTGTTGTTATTGTTCTTGTTGTTGTTATTGTTGTTATTGTTATTGTTGTTATTGTTGTTGTTATTTTAGTTATTGTTGTTATTGTTATTGTTGTTATTGTTGTTGTTATTTTAGTTATTGTTGTTGCTGTTATTGTTGTTATTGTTGTTACTGGTATTGTTGTTGTTATTGTTATTGTTGTTGTTATTGTTGTTGTTGCTGTTATTTGTGTTATTGTTGTTGTTATTGTTGTTGTTATTGTTTTGTGATTGTTGTTGTTATTTTAGTTATTGTTGTTGCTGTTATTGTTGTTATTGTTGTTACTGGTATTGTTGTTGTTATTGTTGTTGTTATTGTTGTTGCTGTTATTTGTGTTATTGTTGTTGTTGTTATTGTTGTTGTTCTTGTTGTTGTGATTGTTGTTGCTATTATAGTTATTGTTGTTATTGTTATTTGTGTTATTGTTTGTGTTATTGTTGTTGCTATTGTTGTTGTTGTTATTGTTGTTGTTGCTGTTATCGTCACACTTGACCCCCGCTGCTAACCCGACTTTGCCCAAAGGTTCACGGCAGAACGGAGAGGCGAGCTCTGGTGCTGGTGGTGGTGCTGGTGGTGGAGGAGGAAGAGGTGGTGGTGGTGGAGGTGGTGGAGCCAAGGGGAGGAGGAGGTCGACTGACGGTCGACGCCACGGGCGCAGGTCAAGTGCCCGCGACTCGTTCGGCAAGGGGGCGACTTGCTTCCTCCTGTCGACGGGTGGCGACTTCGCGTGCTCGCCCGACAGCGTCGCCCGCAAAGGTGGACTTCGCGTTCCAGCGGAATGGGCTTCTCTGCCGATGTGTGCCTTCGAGTGCCAGGAGGGGGAATCCGATGAGCAATGAAGCTCTTAGCTCACAGATGTCCACTAAGGGGGGCAACGGGGGGGGGGGTGGTCAGATCGTTCCAGCGACAAACGAAAAGCAACGATGTGGAGCGCAACGTGTGGGAAAAGTTAAACACTTAAACACTTAACCGTTTTATTTTTTATTTCTATGAGAATATTTATACTGCTGGAGGAATCTGATGAGCTATATTTGCTCACGGATGTCCACTAAGGGAGCACGGGGTAAGAACGTTGCACCAACTAAAACTAAATTATCCGTAATCGAGGTTGTTTTGGGTTAGATCGCGTAAGTGTGTGAATGTGTCGTTAAAACCCGCCACCACCCGACACAGCCCACTAGTGAGGGTTGTCACGTAAACAGAACGTGTCCAATGCGTCACTAGTACAGCACTAGTGTGTAGTGTATAGTGTAGTGTATAGTAGTGTATAGTAGTGTATAGTGTAGTGTATAGTAGTGTAGTGTATAGTGTAGTGTGTAGTGTAGTGTATAGTGTATAATATAGTGTATAGTATAGTGTAGNGTATAGTAGTGTATAGTAGTGTATAGTGTCGTGTATAGTGTAGTGTATAGTGTAGTGTATAGTAGTGTATAGTGTAGTGTAGTAGTGTATAGTGTAGTGTATAGTGTAGTGTATAGTGTAGTGTGTAGTGTAGTGTGTAGTGTAGTGTATAGTGTGTGTAGTGTATAGTGTAGTGTATAGTGTAGTGTATATAGTGTAGTAGTGTATAGTGTAGTGTATAGTGTAGTAGTGTATAGTGTAGTGTATGTGTAGTGTATAGTGTAGTGTAAGTGTATTGTAGTGTATAGTGTAGTGTACTAGTACAGCACACCGGTTTTGTGTTGGAGAGCCAAGCCACAACATTTACAAACTGAGTACGACGTTTCGTCAGTAATTACAACCAGCTTCATCAGGCGAGAGCCAGAAATCTGGCTGTCTCCTGATGAAGTTGGTTGTAACGTCGTACCGATTTGAATTGGCCGTGGGTCACCCCTAGGTCGACTCAGCCTCAAACGAGTGGTGCGTAGCCGGCCGCGCTGATCGTAGGTGCGGGATTGTGCGTGGCGGTGACCACCACAATGGTGGTGTCTGTGTGTGTCTGTGTGTGTTTGTGTGTATGTGTGTGTATATGTGTGTTGTGTGTGTGTGTTTGTGTGTCTGTGTGTGTCTGTGTTGTGTTTGTGTGTGTGTGTGTGTATGTGTGTGTGTGTTTGTGTGTATGTGTGTGTGTGAGTGTGTCTGTGTGTGTCTGTGTGTGTGTGTCACTTGTGCTCTGTGTGTGTGTATGTATGTGTGTGTGTGTCTGTGTGTGTGTGTGTCCTGGGCCTCCCCTAGGTCGACTCAGCCTGAAATGAGTACCTGGTGCGGTGTGTAAACATCGCCACTGGGGAGACAAAGGCGGTCGGGCGTGGTGCTGGCCACCCACCCCTCGTGTGCCGTGCCGGCCTTCATAGGTGCTCGCTAACAGCACTTGCCCCTACAGTCTGTTAAGGCTACACGGGGATCTTTATCTTTGTCTGTGTGTGTGTTTGTGTGTTATGTGTGTGCGTGTTTATGTGTCTGCGTGTCTATGTGTCTGTGTGTGTATGTTTCTGTGTGTGTCTGTATGTATGTGTGTGTGTCTGTGTGTGTCTGTATGTGTGTTTGTATCTGTGTGCNTGTGTGTGTCTGTGTGTGTCTGTATGTGTGTGTGTCTGTGTGTGTCTGTGTGTGTCTGTATGTATGTGTGTGTGTCTGTGTGTCTGTATGTGTGTGTGTGTCTGTGTGTGTATGTGTGTGTGTGTCTGTGTGTCTGTGTGTTGGGGCAGCGACAGGGAGCGGTGGTGCAGCGGTTAGCGTCATGAACCCGCCCGTCCGAGTTGCATTCCCGCTCACGGCCAGCCAACACAATCTGGGCCTGGGCCTCTCTTAGGTCGACTCGGCCTCAAATTAGTACATGGTGCGGTGTGTAGTAAATGCATCGCCACTGGGGAGACAAAGGCGGCCGGGCGTGGTGCTGGCCACCCACCCCCTCGTGTGCCGCGCCGGCCTTCATAGGTGCCAGCTAGCAGCACTTGCCCCTACAGCCGCCGAGGCTACACGGGGGACCTTTGCCTGTGCGTGCGCAGGCTACGAGAAGTCCCGCAGTCTGAACAACATCGCGGGCCTCACTGCGAGCAGCCTGGGACTGCCCCACACGGCATCGCACCCTCACTGCGGAGATCACGATCGCCCATCCCCTCCATCCTCTAGAGCACCACCACCACCACACATACACACACACACATACACACATACACACACTCACACACATACACACACACATACACACACACATACACACATACACACACACACACATACACACACACACACACACATACACACACACACATACACACACACACCACACACATACACACACACCCACCCACACACACCCACACACACACACATACACACACACACACACACATACACACACACACACACATATACACACACACACACACNCACACACACACACATACACACNCACACACATACACACACATACACACACACATACACACACACACCACAACCCCACCCACAACCCCCACCCCCCCCCCCGGCCACGCTGAGTGCGCCATGTGGAGGGGGGTTGGTGGGGCGCCCTGAGACGGGACGCTCAGTGACTGGAGCCAGTCGCTCGCGAAGACGGCGGCGGTGGTGGTGGTGATGGTGGTGATGGTGGTGTGGTGATGGTGGTGGTGGTGAAGATGGTGATGGTGGTGGTGGTGAAGATGGTGATGGTGGTGGTGATGCGTGGTGATGGTGGTGATGGTGGTGGTGGTGAAGATGGTGATGGTGGTGGTGATGGTGGTGATGGTGGTGATGGTGTATGGTGGTGGTGGTGAAGATGGTGATGGTGGTGGTGATGGTGGTGATGGTGGTGGTGGTGAAGATGGTGATGGTGGTGGTGGTGAAGATGGTGATGGTGGTGGTGGTGGTGATGGTGGTGATGGTGGTGATGGTGGTGGTGTGAAGATGGTGATGGTGGTGGTGATGGTGGTGATGGTGGTGATGGTGGTGATGGTGGTGGTGGTGAAGATGGTGATGGTGGTGGTGATGGTGGTGATGGTGGTGATGGTGGTGGTGGTGAAGATGGTGATGGTGGTGGTGGTGAAGATGGTGGTGGTGATGGTGGTGAGTGGTGATGGTGGTGATGGTGGGGTGGGAAGATGGTGAGTGGTGGTGATGGTGGTGATGGTGGTGATGGGTGGTAATGGTGAGGTGGTGAAGATGGTGATGGTGGTGGTGTGGTGGTGATGGTGGTGATGGTGTGGTGGTGATGTGGTGGTGATGTGGTGATGGGTGGTGGATGGTGGTGATGGTGTGGTGATGGTGGTGGTGATGGTGGTGATGGTGAGGTGGTGATGGTGAGGTGGTGATGATGGTGATGGTGGTATGGTGGATGGTGGTGGTGATGGTGGTGATGATGGTGATGGTGGTGATGGTGGTGATGAGTGATGGTGATGGTGGTAATGGTGATGGTGAAGATGGTGATGTGTGGTGGTGATGGTGGTGATGGTGGTGATGGTGGTGATGGTGGTGGATGGTGGTGATGGTGGTGGTGATGGTGTGTGGTGATGTGGTGATGGTGGTGATGGTGATGGTGATGGTGATGGTGGATGGTGGTGATGGTGAGTGGATGATGGTGGTGATGGTGGTGATGGTGGTGAAGTGGTATGGGTGATGGTGATGGTGGTGGTGGTGGTGATGGTGAGGTGGTGATGATGGTGGAGGTGATAGTGGTGAAGATGGTGGTGTGGTGGTGAGTGGTGATGGTGATGGTGATGATGGTGGATGGTGGTGATGGTGGTGAAGATGGTGATGATGGTGGTGATGGTGATAATGGTGGTGGTGGTGATGGTGAAGGTGGTGATGATGGTGGAGGTGATAGTGGTGAAGATGGTGGTGGTGGTAGTGTGAAGATGGTGAAGATGGTGGTGAAGATGGTGATTGTGATGATGGTGAAGATGGTGATGATGATGGTGGTGGTTAATATGATGGTGAAGATGGTGGTGTTGGTGAAGATGGTGATGATGCTGGTGAAGATGATGGTGGTGACATTGGTGAAGATGATGGTGGTGACATTGGTGAAGATGATGGTGGTGATGATGGTGGTGGTGAAAATCATGGTGGTGATATTGGTGAAGATGATGGTGGTGACATTGGTGAAGATGATGGTGGTGACATTGGTGAAGATGATAGTGGTGACATTGGTGAAGATGATGGTGGTGACATTGGTGAAGATGATGGTGGTGATGATGGTGGTGGTGAAGATGATGGTGGTGATATTGGTGAAGATGGTGATGATGGTGGTGGTGAAGATGGTGGTGATATTGGTGATGATGGTGGTGATGGTGTGGTGGTGATGATGAAGATGATGACGGTGCTAACGACGATGGTAATGCTGAAGATGGCGGCGGTGGTGGTGATGATGATGATGGGTGGTGCTCCTGAAGCTGCTGACGATGAAGATGGTGACGCTCACCGCGATGATGGCGGTCCATCTGGAGATCGTGGTGACGATGGCGGCAATGCTAAAGATGACTCTGCCGATGACCCCAATGAATCTGGCGGTGACGGTCAAGCCGTCGACGACGATGATGATGTGGTGGTGGTGATGGTGGTGATGGTGGTGGGTGGTGATGGTGATGATGGTGATGATGGTCACCTGCGCGATGACTCCCACGGGCAGTACAGCAAGTAGTTTGGAGTGGAGCGGTGATGCCTCCGTCACTTCTTGAAGAGAGACTCGAAGTCGCTTTCGACGAAATGTGAAAACGCGCTGCGCGGCTGCGAATGTTGCAGCGAGCAGCAGATTTGAACAACAACAACAAAGAAAAAAATATATATGTATGAATGATAAAGTATAAATAATAATGTGTGTGTCTGTGTGTGCGTGTACGTGGAACTTCTATGGCGCCGTACGTGGCCAATCGCGTTAATCGGAGGTGTGGTGGGATGGACTTCAAACTAAACAACAACAGCAGCAGCAGCAGTTCTAAACAAGTGAGTTTGTCAATGTAGCGATGATTTAAAAGTTGCAGAACGGCTCCCAAGTTGGCTTCCTTAATATGGAAGAGAAGAGCGTTCCAGACGGCCGCAGAATAACAATAATGAGGTTATCCGCTTCAAGAAGTAAAATTTTATATTCTTGGATATTTCGGTAAAGTCACGTAGAAGGGAAATAATGAAATAAGAAAACAACATTTTACTATTAAAATAATAATATTTAAAATTATTTTATTATTTCCCTTCTACGTGACTTTACCGATGGATCCAAATATGAATCTCTGCAGTCACGAAAGCTTTCAATCGAAAGTTAAAGTTCTTTCCGTCACTCCAGCGAATTTTCAAACAAAACTACTCAGCAGTTCGTAATGAAGGCTGTTGGTTTAGATCGCGTAAGTGCTTACGAACGAATATTGAGTAATATTCGTCGCGAAAGCCTTCGCGTAAACATACTCAACTGTTTTTATTTCACCACCACCGCAGAGCTACTGTGTAGTTTCTCACGACAGCAGCTCGCACCAATTGGCTAAAAGCAAGGCCCTGGCCATGGAGTCAACATTGGGGGGGGGGGTCAAATATTCCAGGGGGTCTGGGGTCACCTCCCCCCCCCCCAGAAAAAAATAAAATTTTAAAACTAATTTCCTGCCATTTCCTGCCTGAAATATTACAAAAAATTCACTAACACACAGGATGGACTTTTTATTTATTTTTTACAATAATGTCTAATAGTGTGTTGTATAACATTGCTCTGTTTTTTCTTTTTTTTCCTTTTCTTGTTTCATTGTATGTAATGGCAGAGATTGGGGATTAATAAAGTACAACCATAACCACAATCATATGAAAGAAATCTATTTTATAGCAATAGATTGGGGGGGACATTTTGAGCACATTTGAATATTGGGGATGATGTGCCCACACTGAACCCCACCAACACACACACACACCAACACACCCACAGACAACCACACCAACACACACAACACACACACAGACACACACAGACACACACACAGACACACAGACACACACAGACACATCAACACACCAACATACACACACACACACCAACACACACACCAACACACACACACAACAACAACCGCCATTCGCCACTAAGTGGCGGTGACGTCACCACGACGCTTGTGCCAGGCCATGTGCACCTTGAGGCCACGTGAAGTGTCGAACGCCCGCTGGCAGGAGGTCACGGGGCAGACCCAGCAGGTGCCACGGGTCGACTGACCGAGATGACCGAGATGACTGGCTGATGCACCACCTGTGCCCCCTACTGTACCAACTTGCTGTGCTTTTGCCACCCGGCGCTCCGCTCGTTGTTGTGAGCGTCGCTCCTCCGCCCTCCGTTGTTGCTGGAGGG
This sequence comes from Lethenteron camtschaticum, assembly GCA_018977245.1. Taxonomy (NCBI): domain Eukaryota; kingdom Metazoa; phylum Chordata; class Hyperoartia; order Petromyzontiformes; family Petromyzontidae; genus Lethenteron; species Lethenteron camtschaticum. The sequence goes on along the minus strand of WFAB01001818.1, from coordinate 42,777 downwards.
CGACTGCCTCCAACTGCCCAGTAGCGTCCTTCACGAGCCTCCTCCACTGAGGCCGACCTTGACACCGCTGGTACCAGTCATCGGCAAGTCCACTCAGCTCCACGTCCTCCTGCACCACATCACTCCATCTCTTCTCTAGCCCGTGCCGCGCCCGTTTAGCCCCCTCGATCCGGCCGACAAAAGCTGTTTAGGCATGCGGTGGCTGGGCATGCGGGTCATGACCCAGCCAACGCAGCCTTGCCTCCGGAGGAGCTCACCGATGGAACTGCGGCGTCCGGGGCCACGTCGCCTCGGGGTGCCGCTCTCCTCGTCAGCGCGGGACGACACCTCACCGGGACGACGGGCCTCATCCCAAGCTCCACCGTCAAAAACCGGCGAGTCGCGGCACCCCACACGTTTGGCCCACACACACACCCGTCACGCACTCAAACACCGCGACGAGAGGGGGGCCGGTATCACGCACCATCGCACCATCACGCACCACTCCGGGTACCCATATCGAACCCGGCCAGTGGTCCGTGCTGGCAGATCGTGTGGTTGCCGCATCGTCGGGGTCGTCGGCCGTTGTAGGATATATCGACGGGGTGGAAGTGCGCATCCTGGTCGATACGGGGGCATCGGCGACTATTATTTCGGAATTAATTTATAACATTCTCCCTGTCCGGAGTCGTCCCTTGATGCCAGTTAACATACCATTCTATGCGGCTAACGGGGGCTCACTTGGCATCATCGGACAAATTCGCGCCCAAATTTGTATCGGGGAAATAAAATTGTCTGGGCCAATTTTTGTTTCGTCCTCGGCTGGCGGTTCCGTGCCTGCTGGGACGGACTTCCTGGCCAAAATGCCGATTGTAATTTTGATCGACCAGGGGTGCATAGAGCTTCCATCGGGCAGACGCATGGCGTTTCTGCCATCACCAGTTGTGACTCGGACGGCGTTCGCGACGGTGCCGGCGTTCGTGGAGAGAACGGTACGCGTTCCTCCGGGAACGCAAATGTTGGTGCCTTTGAAGCTTCGGCGGCCCCTCGTTAAGGGTGCCGGGGCACAAGGGGTACTGTTGGGACCGTCTAGGGCCGGGGTTAGTGGACCTGATTTACTACCGGCCCAGACCATAGTGAGAGGGGATAGTGAACCCTTCATCGCGGTCCTAAACGTCGGCTCGCGGACGGTGGTGCTCCCACAGGGGACCGTGCTTGCTCACGCAACGCCGGTGCCGTGTGAGGAGCCCGCCGTCAATTCCGTCAACACTGTCCCTGCGTCGCGACCGCGTTCGGACAGCGATGAAGGGTGGCTCGAGGCGCTTTGTGCGGGATCGACGGACCTGTCCGATTCAGAGCGTCAACAACTTAAAACGCTATTACGAGAATTTTCCCGACGTCTTTAGTCGAGATAAATATGATTTGGGTTGCACTCACTTGCTGCGTCACCATATTGACACGGGTGACAGCGCGCCAATTCGCCAAAATCCGTTTCGGTTGAGTCCCGCCGAAAAGGAACATGTCAAATCGGCTGTTGATGACATGTTAGCCGCGGACATCATTTCTCCTTCCACCAGCCCTTGGGGAGCGCCGATCGTCCTGGTTAAAAAGCAGGACGGTTCGTTGCGGTTTTGCGTTGACTTCCGGCGTCTTAATAAAATTTCGGTTGCCGACGCATACCCGCTCCCTCGGATGGATGAATCGCTTGACGCTTTGGCGGGAGCGCGATTCTTTCCACACTCGATTTACTTTCGGGATTCTGGCAGCTTCCTCTGGATGATGAGTCTAAGCCTAAAACTGCTTTTCGTACACCGCACGGCTTGTTTCAATTCAACAGGTTGCCGATGGGCTTGCACTCAGCGCCGGCAACTTTCCAGCGTTTAATGGAATTGGTTTTGGCTGGACTGCAATGGGAGTCGTGCCTCATTTATTTGGATGACGTTATCGTCTTCAGTAAAACTTTTGATGAGCATCTCCAGAGGTTGCGGGCAGTTTTCCTAAAGATGCGGGCTGCTAATTTGAAATTTAAGCCCCAAAAATGCCATTTGTTGCGTGATTCGGTGCGTTATTTGGGGCACATCGTGGGACGCTCAGGTATTGCTACCGATCCCGCCAAAACGCAGTGTGTCAGCTCCTGGCCGACTCCCACCACAGTGGGAGAAGTCAGGAGTTTTATTGGGTTCGCGTCGTATTATCGACGGTTTGTTGCTGATTTTGCAACGATCGCTAAACCCCTGCACGCTCTAACATCTAAAGGGGTTCGTTTCCACTGGGGTCAAGAGGAGGAGGCTGCGTTTCGCTCCCTTCGGGACGCCCTGGTGAAAGCCCCTCCCTTGATCTACCCTGATTTTTCGAAACCCTTTTTGCTCGACACCGATGCGAGCAACACGGGTATTGGGGGTGTGCTTTCCCAGGTGGTTGATGGCGTTGAACGGGTGGTCGCATACGGTAGTCGGGTGTTGTCTCCTGCGGAGCAGAGATATTGTGTTACCCGTAGAGAACTGTTGGCAATTGTATTCTTCATCCAACAGTACCGCCCATATCTGTACGGTCGGCATTTCACCGTCCGCACAGATCATGCGGCACTACAGTATGCCCTGCGGGTTCAACAACCATCGGGACAGTTGTCTCGATGGTTGGAGGTTCTCCAGGATTTTGATTTTGAGACCACTTACCGTAAGGGCGTTCGCCATACCAACGCGGACGCTCTGTCACGCATGCCAACCGCCTCGGAATGTGCATGCCTCCTGGGGTCGGGACGTTGCAGACCTTCAGGGGACGCATCGGTCCCGATCCTGGCAGCCACCGACGACGACGAGCCACTGGCTGATAACTCAATCGAACAACAGGGAAGGGATTCCCTGTTGGGGTTGCCCGTCACTGAGTGGGGCGCCTCCAAATGGAGGACACCTCCTCCTCGGGTGGCGTCGTCGCGTCGGGGGTGCTGGCCGGGTGAAAGGTGATTCGGGTGCATGGGAAATGGTACAGGGTCTGCTCATGCATTGGGACGCAAAATCACAGCGACATCGGCTGGTCGTCCCTTCGGAGTTGCGAGGCAAAGTGGTGTGGGCCACGCATGAGCGCCTGTTACATCTGGGGACTCTAAAGACCCTTGCACTGATACAGTTGGATTTTTTTTGGCCTGGTATGACAAAGGATGTGGGGGATCTTTTGAGTTCATGCCCGCGGTGTGCGCAGCGGAAACCGCCGGCGCGGGAGTCTAACCCGCCTTTGCAATCAATCAAGGTGTCCAGAATAAATGAGCTGGTCGCACTGGACATCTTGGGCCCATTTCCCGCCACCCCCAGGGGCAATAAGTATTTGCTGACAGGAGTCGAGTATTTTACACGCTGGCCCATGGCCTGGCCCCTTGCCAACCAGTCGGCAGCAGCCATCGTGGACGCCTTTGTTCAGGGATACGTCCTGGACAAAGGTGCCCCGGAACGGCTGCTGACCGACCAGGGTAAAAATTTTTCCAGCAAATTACTTAAACAAGTTTGTGACCTCTTAGGCACAAAGAAAATTCGGACCTCCCCGTATCACCCACAGACTGACGGAATGGTCGAGCGCTTGCATCGCACCATTTCGTCAATGATGGCACAGCAGGTCTCAGATTCCCAGACTGATTGGGACCTGCATATTCAGGGGGTCTTGGCGGCATATCGAATGGCACCCCATGCAGCTACGGGGTTTTCCCCCTTTTACCTTATGTACGGTCGCGAACCCGACCCGCCTGTTCGCGCCCAGCTGCAGATCCCCGACCAGCAAGGAAAAACTAAATTGGCTGACCACGTCAAGTTTAATTTGGCTAAATTAACAGAGGCGCGGGATGCTGCGAGGTTAAACTCGGACCTCCGTCAAAAGGCGAACGAGCGCCTCAGGTTGGGTCGGGCGCATGTCATACAATGGAAACCGGGGGACAGGGCATGGTTGCACTGTCCCCAAGTACCCCTGGCTACCTCCCAAAGCTGGCGCGGCCGTGGCGGGGCCTGTGGAAGTGGTCGAGGTCCTGCGACCACAGTGCGTGCGCATTCGTTGGGGGAAGCGGCGATGGTTCGTGCACCCCTCTCGGTTGAAACCTTTCGTCGCGGCACACAAACCCACTTCACACATGCGTGGCCAGACGTGTGGGGGGTCGACCGACTCACTGAGTCCGTCTCCACCGCGCTCACCTAATGCCTTGCCGGCCGTGCCACCTCCAGGTGCATCGAGACTGACGGGCTCACGCCCGACCACCCCTTCTGGGGATACCAACAGTCACGAGGCATCAGAGGAGGCCCCGCTCCCGGACGGACGATCGCCACCTGACGGTCCGCCACCCGGGGTTTCCCCGTGTGAGGGGCCCGCCGCAAGGACACGCGCAAAAATGCGCAGACTATTGTGAAACCGCAAGGACACGCGCAAAAATGCGCAGACTGTTGAGGAACCGGAAGATTTGTATATATGTTGTGTTCATTGTGTGTTTGTGGGGGGGGGGGTGTTCCCTGCCCATTGCATTCACGTACGTTGGGCTCACCTGCTGTTGTGTGCATTGTGGCTTCGCTACAAATTGTATATAGCTTGTTCTTACGGTATCCGTATTTATTCGGGGGGGTGCGTCGGATTGTTCCCTTTCAGGGTTGAGGGTTTTGTTGTTGTCATTGTCGTTGTTGTTGTTGTTACTGTTGGTTCCTTCAAGTTAGCGTTAAAAACGTTTTTTTTAAGGCACACGCGGGGATCCAGGGTTAAATAACCTTTATTGAAAGTTGTTGCAGCCGGACGGCTGCGAGCTGTACAGGGGGGGTGATGTAGGGCTGTTACAGAGGGTCTGTTTGTGTAGGGCTGTTTACATAGGGGCTAACGGAAAACAGACACAGTGGGCGGGTCTCCGTGAGCACACGGGGTGGTGCCCGCAACGACGTCCGTACTGGACGGCGTGAGGGGGGTTTCGATCCTCTAACGGGGTATAAAAAGGGTTGTGCCAGAGAGCTCGGGGCTCAGTCTTAGAGTAGTTAAGAGAAGAGAGAAGACCGGCCAGATAGGCCCTGGACTCCCCCTGGGACGCCGCCCTTGTAAGGGCAGTGCAGGCTGGAGCCAGTGGCGTGGTCTCGGAACCAGGGTCAGACCTCTGGGATTCCGGGTACCGTAGCCCGACTAACCAGTGTCGGGCCAGACAGCCTCCCTAGCCCGTTAGCGGAGGACTCAGCTAGGAAGGCTAGCTAGAGGTGAATTCCCAGTTGTACGGGTGAGGGGGCCGATACATCCCTCTAGTACTGTAAGCCCTTTGTGTAAATAAATACGTGTGCCTTACCCGTTGTCCACGCGTCTTCAACAACACTTCACTTGTAGCAGCCCGCTGGGATGGTGTGCTTGGTGGTTGTCGCGATGATGTTTCTGAAAATCTTTTCAGAGTTATGTGCGGATGTGTGGATATGGTTGATGTTGTCGGCGAATAATGCTTCTGAAGTAAAAAGTGGCCAGTTGGATTTTTTAAAGTTGTAATAAAAGCGGTGTTTAGGAGTTTGTGGAGGCCTGGCGGCATTGAACGTCAACACAATTGGTAGGTGGTCGGATGCAAGGGCCGTAAAGACTTGCCAGTCGATTGATGAAAGCAGGTTTCTTGACGCTATTGAGATATCTGGTGAGGATGAAGTGTCAGATGACGGAACTTTGGTGTGATTCTTTTTATTGAGTAGCCCCATAGGGGCAGCCGTTCAAGATATCGGCAATGAGGTTGCCACGTGCATCTGAGAGTGCCAAAGTTTGTTGTGGGGACGTTGAAATCTCCAAGAACAATTGAGTCCATATTCTTTGGTTATTTCGGTGAAGTCACGTTGGTAGAAAAATAATAGATCACGACGTTTCGATCTCAACACAAGCAATCGTCATCAGGTGGGACAATCACAGCAAGAAAAAAAACTGCTGAAATAGGCTTGCAGTCACGAAAGCTTCAAATCAACAATTGAGTCGTTTACACTATTGGAACCTCATTTGCCAGTAAAAAAATATGATAATTGGTTTTTTACCCTTCTATCTGGCAACAAAACTGAAGGTGTCAGTTTTGTTGCCAGCCAGAAGGGTAAAAAAAACAATTATCAATTGAGTCGTTGTTTGGTAAAGGTCGATTTGTATTGAACTGACAGTTGCGAGGGGAAGAACTGGCCGCTGGGATGTAGACGTTGATTACAGTGAGTGGGCCTAGATGGGATTTGATACGGACGTTTAAAACTTCTGTGGTGATATCAGAAGGAGGCATTGGGATTTTAACTTATTCAAATTGAATGCTGTTATGGATGAGGAAAGCGAGACCGCCACCAGCTGTCGGTCGGTCTCGATGGAGGAAAGTGAAATGTTGAAAGCTGAGCAGGCGAGAAGTGGCGTTCTGTTTTTCCGACAGACCTGTTCTTCACCTGAGTACGGCTGCTTGCGTTGTGGCCGAAACGTCGTGAGAATTGTATTTTGTTTTATTTTTATTATTTTATTACTTCCCTTCTACGTGACTTTACCGAAAGAACCAAGAAGATGAATCCCTGCAGTCACGAAAGCTTTACATCGAAAAATAAAACATCTAGATTTTTTCTTTTTCATTAGGACGCTGTCTTTCCGACAGACCTGTTCTTCACCTGAGGACGGCTGCTTGCGTTGTGGCCGAAACGTCGTGAGAATTATTTTATTATGTTTTATTTTAATTATTTTATTATATCCCTTCTACGCGGCTTTACTGAAAGAACCAAGAGATGATCCCGCAGTCACGAAAGCTTTAAATCGAAATTAAGTGGATTTTAATTTAGTTTCTGGATGTCGGCTGTATTAATGGAGTTTTGTTGTAGGAAGGTGCTGAGTTCAAGAGCTTCGTTGTTGCTGCCGTTGTGTTTAGTGGAAGTATTTTTAGGTCTTTTGTTGTGGGCGTTGTTGTTATTATTGTTGTTGTTATTGTTCTTGTTGTTGTTATTGTTGTTATTGTTATTGTTGTTATTGTTGTTGTTATTTTAGTTATTGTTGTTATTGTTATTGTTGTTATTGTTGTTGTTATTTTAGTTATTGTTGTTGCTGTTATTGTTGTTATTGTTGTTACTGTTGTTGTTATTGTTATTGTTGTTNTTATTGTTGTTGTTGCTGTTATTTGTGTTATTGTTGTTGTTATTGTTGTTGTTATTGTTTTGTGATTGTTGTTGTTATTTTAGTTATTGTTGTTGCTGTTATTGTTTTATTGTTGTTACTGGTATTGTTGTTGTTATTGTTGTTGTTATTGTTGTTGCTGTTATTTGTGTTATTGTTGTTGTTGTTATTGTTGTTGTTCTTGTTGTTGTGATTGTTGTTGCTATTATAGTTATTGTTGTTATTGTTATTTGTGTTATTGTTTGTGTTATTGTTGTTGCTNTTGTTGTTGTTGTTATTGTTGTTGTTGCTGTTATCGTCACACTTGACCCCCGCTGCTAACCCGACTTTGCCCAAAGGTTCACGGCAGAACGGAGAGGCGAGCTCTGGTGCTGGTGGTGGTGCTGGTGGTGGAGGAGGAAGAGGTGGTGGTGGTGGAGGTGGTGGAGCCAAGGGGAGGAGGAGGTCGACTGACGGTCGACGCCACGGGCGCAGGTCAAGTGCCCGCGACTCGTTCGGCAAGGGGGCGACTTGCTTCCTCCTGTCGACGGGTGGCGACTTCGCGTGCTCGCCCGACAGCGTCGCCCGCAAAGGTGGACTTCGCGTTCCAGCGGAATGGGCTTCTCTGCCGATGTGTGCCTTCGAGTGCCAGGAGGGGAATCCGATGAGCAATGAAGCTCTTAGCTCACAGATGTCCACTAAGGGGGGCAACGGGGGGGGGGGTGGTCAGATCGTTCCAGCGACAAACGAAAAGCAACGATGTGGAGCGCAACGTGTGGGAAAAGTTAAACACTTAAACACTTAACCGTTTTATTTTTTATTTCTATGAGAATATTTATACTGCTGGAGGAATCTGATGAGCTATATTTGCTCACGGATGTCCACTAAGGGAGCACGGGGTAAGAACGTTGCACCAACTAAAACTAAATTATCCGTAATCGAGGTTGTTTTGGGTTAGATCGCGTAAGTGTGTGAATGTGTCGTTAAAACCCGCCACCACCCGACACAGCCCACTAGTGAGGGTTGTCACGTAAACAGAACGTGTCCAATGCGTCACTAGTACAGCACTAGTGTGTAGTGTATAGTGTAGTGTATAGTAGTGTATAGTAGTGTATAGTGTAGTGTATAGTAGTGTAGTGTATAGTGTAGTGTGTAGTGTAGTGTATAGTGTATAATATAGTGTATAGTATAGTGTGTATAGTGTAGTGTATAGTGTAGTGTATAGTGTCGTGTATAGTGTAGTGTATAGTGTAGTGTATAGTAGTGTATAGTGTAGTGTAGTAGTGTATAGTGTAGTGTATAGTGTAGTGTATAGTGTATAGTGTAGTGTGTAGTGTAGTGTATAGTGTGTGTAGTGTATAGTGTAGTGTATAGTGTAGTGTATAGTGGTAGTGTAGTAGTGTATNGTGTAGTGTATAGTGTAGTAGTGTATAGTGGTGTATGTGTAGTGTATAGTGTAGTGTAAGTGTATTGTAGTGTATAGTGTAGTGTACTAGTACAGCACACCGGTTTTGTGTTGGAGAGCCAAGCCACAACATTTACAAACTGAGTACGACGTTTCGTCAGTAATTACAACCAGCTTCATCAGGCGAGAGCCAGAAATCTGGCTGTCTCCTGATGAAGTTGGTTGTAACGTCGTACCGATTTGAATTGGCCGTGGGTCACCCCTAGGTCGACTCAGCCTCAAACGAGTGGTGCGTAGCCGGCCGCGCTGATCGTAGGTGCGGGATTGTGCGTGGCGGTGACCACCACAATGGTGGTGTCTGTGTGTGTCTGTGTGTGTTTGTGTGTATGTGTGTGTATATGTGTGTTGTGTGTGTGTGTTTGTGTGTCTGTGTGTGTCTGTGTGTGTGTTTGTGTGTGTGTGTGTGTATGTGTGTGTGTGTTTGTGTGTATGTGTGTGTGTCTGAGTGTGTCTGTGTGTGTCTGTGTGTGTGTGNTTGTGTCTCTGTGTGTGTGTATGTATGTGTGTGTGTGTCTGTGTGTGTGTGTGTCCTGGGCCTCCCTAGGTCGACTCAGCCTGAAATGAGTACCTGGTGCGGTGTGTAAACATCGCCACTGGGGAGACAAAGGCGGTCGGGCGTGGTGCTGGCCACCCACCCCTCGTGTGCCGTGCCGGCCTTCATAGGTGCTCGCTAACAGCACTTGCCCCTACAGTCTGTTAAGGCTACACGGGGATCTTTATCTTGTCGTGTGTGTGTTTGTGTGTCTATGTGTGTGCGTGTTTATGTGTCTGCGTGTCTATGTGTCTGTGTGTGTATGTTTCTGTGTGTGTCTGTATGTATGTGTGTGTCTGTGTGTGTCTGTATGTGTGTGTATCTGTGTGTGTGTGTGTCTGTGTGTGTCTGTATGTGTGTGTGTCTGTGTGTGTCTGTGTGTGTCTGTATGTATGTGTGTGTGTCTGTGTGTGTCTATGTGTGTGTGTGTCTGTGTGTGTATGTGTGTGTGTGTCTGTGTGTCTGTGTGTTGGGGCAGCGACAGGGAGCGGTGGTGCAGCGGTTAGCGTCATGAACCCGCCCGTGACCGAGTTGCATTCCCGCTCACGGCCAGCCAACACAATCTGGGCCTGGGCCTCCTCCCTTAGGTCGACTCGGCCTCAAATTAGTACATGGTGCGGTGTGTAGTAAACATCGCCACTGGGGAGACAAAGGCGGCCGGGCGTGGTGCTGGCCACCCACCCCTCGTGTGCCACAGCGCCGGCCTTCATAGGTGCCAGCTAGCAGCACTTGCCCTACAGCCTGCCGAGGCTACACGGGGACCTTTGCCTGTGCGTGCGCAGGCTACGAGAAGTCCCGCAGTCTGAACAACATCGCGGGCCTCACTGCGAGCAGCCTGGGACTGCCCACACGGCATCGCACCCTCACTGCGGAGATCACGATCGCCCATCCCCTCCATCCTCTAGAGCACCACCACCACCACACATACACACACACATACACACACTACACACACTCACACACACACACACACATACACACACACACACATACACACACACACACNTACACACACACATACACACACACNTACACACACACCACACACACACATACACACACATACACACACCACACCACCCACACACCCACACACACACATACACACACAAACACACACATCANACATACACACACATACACACACACACCACACATACACACACACATACACACACACATACCACACATACACACACACATACACACACACATACACACACACACCCACAACCCCACCCACAACCCCCACCCCCACCCCCCCGGCCACGCTGAGTGCGCCATGTGGAGGGGGGTTGGTGGGGCGCCCTGAGACGGGACGCTCAGTGACTGGAGCCAGTCGCTCGCGAAGACGGCGGCGGTGGTGGTGGTGATGGTGGTGATGGTGGTGGTGGTGATGGTGGTGGTGAAGATGGTGATGGTGGTGGTGGTGAAGATGGTGGTGGTGATGGTGGTGATGGTGGTGGTGAAGATGGTGATGGTGGTGGTGATGGTGGTGATGGTGGTGATGGTGGTGATGGTGGTGGTGGTGAAGATGGTGATGGTGGTGGTGATGGTGGTGATGGTGGTGATGTGGTGGTGGTGAAGATGGTGATGGTGGTGGTGGTGAAGATGGTGGTGGTGATGGTGGTGATGGTGGTGATGGTGGTGATGGTGGTGGTGGTGAAGATGGTGATGGTGGTGGTGATGGTGGTGATGGTGGTGATGGTGGTGATGGTGGTGGTGGTGAAGATGGTGATGGTGGTGGTGATGGTGGTGATGGTGGTGATGGTGGTGGTGAAGATGGTGATGGTGGTGGTGGTGAAGATGGTGATGGTGGTGGTGGTGATGGTGGTGGTGGTGAAGATGGTGATGGTGGTGGTGATGGTGGTGATGGTGGTGATGATGGTGGTAATGGTGATGGTGAAGATGGTGATGGTGGTGGTGATGGTGGTGATGGTGGTGATGGTGATGGTGGTGATGGTGGTGGTGATGGTGGTGATGGTGGTGGTGGTGGTGGTGATGGTGGTGGTGGGGTGATGGTGGTGATGGTGAAGGTGGTGATGGTGAAGGTGGTGATGATGGTGATGGTGGTGATGGTGGTGGTGGTGGTGATGGTGGTGATGATGGTGATGGTGGTGATGGTGGTGATGAAGGTGATGGTGATGGTGGTAATGGTGATGGTGGTGAAGATGGTGATGTGTGGTGGTGATGGTGGTGATGGTGGTGATGGTGGTGATGGTGGTGGTGGTGATGGTGGTGATGGTGGTGGTNATGGTGATGGTGGTGATGGTGGTGATGGTGGTGGATGGTGGTGATGGTGGTGGTGTGGTGGTGATGGTGATGGTGGTGATGGTGGTGATGGTGGTGATGGTGGTGAAGATGGTGATGGTGGTGATGGTGATAATGGTGGTGGTGGTGGTGATGGTGAAGGTGGTGATGATGGTGGAGGTGATAGTGGTGAAGATGGTGGTGGTGGTGGTGAAGATGGTGGTGATGGTGGTGATGGTGATGATGGTGGTGATGGTGGTGATGGTGGTGAAGATGGTGATGATGGTGGTGATGGTGATAATGGTGGTGGTGGTGATGGTGAAGGTGGTGATGATGGTGGAGGTGATAGTGGTGAAGATGGTGGTGGTGGTAGTGGTGAAGATGGTGATGGTGGTGAAGATGGTGATTGTGATGATGGTGAAGATGGTGATGATGATGGTGGTGGTTAATATGATGGTGAAGATGGTGGTGTTGGTGAAGATGGTGATGATGCTGGTGAAGATGATGGTGGTGACATTGGTGAAGATGATGGTGGTGACATTGGTGAAGATGATGGTGGTGATGATGGTGGTGGTGAAAATCATGGTGGTGATATTGGTGAAGATGATGGTGGTGACATTGGTGAAGATGATGGTGGTGACATTGGTGAAGATGATAGTGGTGACATTGGTGAAGATGATGGTGGTGACATTGGTGAAGATGATGGTGGTGATGATGGTGGTGGTGAAGATGATGGTGGTGATATTGGTGAAGATGGTGATGATGGTGGTGGTGAAGATGGTGGTGATGATGGTGGTGATGGTGATGGTGGTGATGATGAAGATGATGACGGTGCTAACGACGATGGTAATGCTGAAGATGGCGGCGGTGGTGGTGATGATGATGATGAGGGTGGTGCTCCTGAAGCTGCTGACGATGAAGATGGTGACGCTTACCGCGATGATGGCGGTCCCTCTGGAGATCGTGGTGACGATGGCGGCAATGCTAGAGATGACTCTGCCGATGACCCCAATGAATCTGGCGGTGACGGTCAAGCCTCCGACGACGATGATGGTGATGATGGTGGTGGTGGTGATGATGGTGGTGGTGTGATGGTGGTGGTGGTGGTGATGGTGATGATGGTGGTGGTGGTGATGATGGTGGTGGTGGTGATGGTGATGATGGTGATGATGGTCACCTGCGCGATGACTCCCACGGGCAGTACAGCAAGTAGTTTGGAGTGGAGCGGTGATGCCTCCGTCACTTCTTGAAGAGAGACTCGAAGTCGCTTTCGACGAAATGTGAAGACGCGCGGCGCGGCTGCGAATGTTGCAGCGAGCAGCAGATTTGAACAACAACAAGAAGAAAAAAATATATATGTATGAATGATAAAGTATAAATAATAATGTGTGTGTCTGTGTGTGCGTGTACGTGGAACTTCTATGGCGCCGTACGTGGCGAATGCGTTAATCGGTGGTGTGGTGGGATGGACTTCAAACTAAACAACAACAGCAACAGCAGTTCTAAACAAATGGTTTGTCAATGTAGCGATGATTTAAAAGTTGCATAACGGCTCCCAAGTTGGCTTCCTTAATATCGGAAGAGAAGAGCGTTCCAGACGGCCGCAGAATAACAATAATGAGGTTATCCGCTTCAAGAAGTAAAATTTCATATTCTTGGATATTTCGGTAAAGTCACGTAGAAGGGAAATAATGAAATAAGAAAACATATTTTTACTATTAAAATAATAATAATATTTAAATTATTTTATTATTTCCCTTCTACGTGACTTTACCGATGGATCAAAAATATGAATCTCTGCAGTCACGAAAGCTTTCAATCGAAAGTTAAAGTTCTTTCCGTCACTCCAGCGAATTTTCAAACAAAACTACTCAGCAGTTCGTAATGAAGGCTGTTGGTTTAGATCGCGTAAGTGCTTACGAACGAATGTTGAGTAATATTCGTCGCGAAAGCCTTCGCGTGAAACCTACTCAACTGTTTTTATTTCACCACCACCGCAGAGCTACTGTGTAGTTTCTCATGACAGCAGCTCGCACCAATTGGCTAAAAGCAAGGCCTGGCCATGGAGTCAACATTGGGGGGGGGGGTCAAATATTCCAGGGGGTCTGGGGTCACCTCCCCCCCCCCCAGAAAAAAATAAAATTTTAAAACTAATTTCCTGCCATTTCCTGCCTGAAATATTACAAAAAATTCACTAACACACAGGATGGACTTTTTATTTATTTTTTACAATAATGTCTAATAGTGTGTTGTATAACATTGCTCTGTTTTTTCTTTTTTTTACCTTTTCTTGTTTCATTGTATGTAATGGCAGAGATTGGGGATTAATAAAGTACAACCATAACCACAATCATATGAAAGAAATCTATTTTATAGCAATAGATTGGGGGGGGNACATTTTGAGCACATTTGAATATTGGGGATGATGTGCCCACACTGAACCCCACCAACACACACACACACCAACACACCCACAGACAACACACACCAACACACACAGACATACACACAGACACACACAGACACACACACAGACACACAGACACACACAGACACATCAACACACCAACATACACACACACACACCAACACACACACCAACACACACACACAACAACAACCGCCATTCGCCACTAAGTGGCGGTGACGTCACCACGACGCTTGTGCCAGGCCATGTGCACCTTGAGGCCACGTGAAGTGTCGAACGCCCGCTGGCAGGAGGTCACGGGGCAGACCCAGCAGGTGCCACGGGTCGACTGACCGAGATGACCGAGATGACTGGCTGATGCACCACCTGTGCCCCCTACTGTACCAACTTGCTGTGCTTTTGCCACCCGGCGCTCCGCTCGTTGTTGTGAGCGTCGCTCCTCCGCCCTCCGTTGTTGCTGGAGGGCGACTGCCTCCAACTGCCCAGTAGCGTCCTTCACGAGCCTCCTCCACTGAGGCCGACCTTGACACCGCTGGTACCAGTCATCGGCAAGTCCACTCAGCTCCACGTCCTCCTGCACCACATCACTCCATCTCTTCTCTAGCCCGTGCCGCGCCCGTTTAGCCCCCTCGATCCGGCCGAGCAAAAGCTGTTTAGGCATGCGGTGGCTGGGCATGCGGGCTGCATGACCCAGCCAACGCAGCCTTGCCTGCCGGAGGAGCTCACCGATGGGACTTTGTCCAGATTTTTCACACAATCCAGCCTGGCTAAACCCAGGATGGATCGTAGGAAGGCCAGCCTGAATGTTTCTAACCGGCGAAGATGCTCCATTAGGGGGTCCACGTTTCGCAAGCGTAGAAAAGGGAGGGAATGGCCGTGGCTGAGAAAACTTGAAGCGTCGTGCGGAGCGACAGACCAGGTAGCTTCCACACAGCGTTACGCAACCGATGAAAAGATATTGCCGCTCGACTGATTCGGAGTGAGACCTCTGCTGTTAAACTGGAGCCGGTCATAAGCACACTGCCCAGGTTTGGGAAACTCTCCAATCTCTCCACAACTGCCCCATCACCAATTGGAAGTTGTGGGGGTGGAGTGTCCGATGGCACAAAATACCCAGGTAGGTGCTTAGTTTTGGTGGGGCTGATGGTAAGGCCCCACCTCTTAGTGGCACGCTCCAGGTTCAGCAGCAGCGCCTCCAACGCCTCCTCTGAGTGAGCAGCAATTACCAGAACATCGACATACATAACGTGGTTGACCAATACGGAGCAATCCCTTGACAGCACCCAGGCATCGATCAGCCTCCCATTTATCTGTACCAAATGGAAATTCCCCCGGTACAGCTATTGAAGGCTTCTCTCTCTCATCATCATCGCGGTGGCTAGGAGATGTTAACTACCTCGCCTGGTGTGCAGGAGATCTTGGCTTCATCCCGACCCTGACGATGCCTGCTGCTGTATATTCGTAGTTGGCTTCTATCTCATCATCAGCACGGTGACTATGAGATGTTGACTACCTCGCTTGTAGGCAGGAGATCGTGGGTTTCATCCGACCCTGACGATGTCTGCTGCTGTATATTCGGAGTTGGCTTCTCTCTCATCATCATCATCGCGGTGGCTAGGAGATGTTAACTACCTCGCCTGGTCTACAGGAGGTCGTGGGTTTGAGCCCAACCCTTACTCCGCCTGTTGTAGATTTGGACTTCGCGTCTCTCTCTCTCTCGCCCTGGTGAGATGTTAACCACCTCGCCTGGTCTACAGGAGGTCGTGGGTTCTATCCCGACGCTTACTCCGCCTGTTGTAGATTTGGCTTCTGCGTCTCTCCCCTCTCTCGTGGCCGGGGAGTCCTCCCCGATGCTTTTTGTTAGTCCCTTGCACCCAAATTCGACGCGTTGGAGTCGTTTCGCATCACGCGCCTCGAGAGAGAGAGAGTGGATTGGGCGCCTACTGCTGCTGCTGCTGCTATGAATTTCCATCCCGTGGAGCAGCTATCAATTTAGTGTTTTGTGTCTGTGATAGCCAGGGGCCTGCTTCTGTGAACGAAATGAACAGAGCCTGATGAGGCAGAAAGCTTGGTGGGCGGAGGGGGCTTGAATGGTGAAAGTAAATGAATGAATTTCGATTTAAAGCTTCTTTCGTGACTGCAGGGATTCATCTTCTTGGTTCTTTCGGAAAAGTCACGTAGAATGGAGATAATAAAATAATAAAAATAAAACATAATAACATAATATAATAAAAGTAAATTATTTTATTATGTTTTATGTTTATTATTTAATTGTTTCCATTCTACATGACTTTACCGAAAGAACCAAGAAGATGAATGAATGAAGTTGGTTTGTTAAAAACATATTTTCTCGGTGCGTCGTTCTCTCTTGAGCGTCGTTCTCGGGCTCAGCCTGGTGCCCTATAGACTCATCACGACCCATAACCACCACCACGACCCTATAGACTCGTCACGACCCATAACCACCCACCACGCCCTATAGACTCGTCACGACCCCATAACCACCNACCACGCCCCTATAGACTCGTCACGACCCCATAACCACCCACTACGGCCCTATAGACTCATCACGACCCCATAACCACCCACCACGCCCTATAGACTCGTCACGACCCCATAACCACCACCCTACCATGCCCTATAGACTCGTCACAACCCCATAACCACCCACCCACCNACGCTAGACTCATCACGATCCCATAACCACCCAACCCACCGAACCACCGACCAATCCACCACCACCACGCCCAATAGACTCATCACAACCCAATAACCACCACCCACCACTCCCACCAACCCTCCNACCCTCCACCCACCCTCCNACCGTCCCACCCACCACCCCCACCATCCCACCAACCCACCCACCCTCCCACCCACCCACCCACCTACCCACCCACCCACCAACCCACCCACCAACCCTCCCACCCACCCACCAACCCACCCACCCACCCACCCACCCTCCCTCCCTCCCTTCCACCCACCCACCTACCNTCCCTCCCACCCACCCACCCACCCTCCCACCCTTCCACCCACCCACCCACNTACCCACCCACCCACCCACCAATCCACCCACCCACCAACCCTCCCACCCACCCACCAACCCACCCACCCTCCCTCCCTCCTTCCACCCACCCACCACCTACCCACCCTCCCTCCCACCCACCCACCACCCTCCTCCCTCCCTCCCTCCCTCCACCCACCCACCCACCTACCCACCCACCCACCCACCAACCCACCCACCCACCAACCCTCCCCCTCCCACCACCCTCCCACCGTCCACCCACCACCCTCCACCATCCCACCAACCCACCCACCCTCCCACCCACCCACCCACCACCACCCACCACCCACCCACCAACCCTCCCACCCACCCACCCACCAACCCACCCACCCACCCACCCACCACCCACCCTCCCTCCCTTCCACCCACCCACCTACCCTCCCTCCCACCCACCACCACCCTCCCACCCTCCACCCACCCACCACCTACCCACCCACCCACCACCAACCCACCACCCACCAACCCTCCACCCACCCACCCACCAACCACCCACCTCCCTCCCTCCCTCCCTTCCACCCACCCACCCACCCACCCACCTACCCACCCACCCACCCACCCACCCTCCTCCTCCTCCTCCTCCTCCCTCCACCACCACCACCCACCCACCCACCAACCCACCCACCCACCAACCCTCCCACCACCCACCCACCCTCCTCCCTCCCTCCCTCCCACCCACCCACCCACCAACCCACCCACCTCCCACCCACCCTCCCACCCACTCTCCAACCTCCCATCCTCCCTCCCACCAACTCACCCTCCCACCCTCCCATCCACCGTCCCACCCTCCCACCCACCCACCTACCCACCCACCCACCACCTCCCACCTACCCACCCTCCACCATCCACCCACCACCCTCCCACCTACCCACCCTCCCACCCACCCACCCACCACCACCACCGCTCACCATCAGCACGTGCGTTGATTGTCGTGTTTTGACGCTGCGGTCTCGCGTGCGAAATAAATAAAATTTGTTTTTTTAATTGAAACCGAGAGCCGCACGTTGATCGACAGCCACACGTGTGGGACGCATGACAGGGGGAGACGTGGGGGGGGGGGGTGGTGGTACCGTTTGACCATACTTCACCACGCTGGTCGCATTGGTTAAGGCGGGCTCACCGCGGCAAAACGCCACCACTCACAGTACAATCGCGTTGCATATCCTCGACTATTTTATTTGCGACGTGAATGACCACCGCTCCCCCGTTGTGGTGAAGTATGGTCAATAACACCCCACCCCCTCCCTCCCGCCCCAAGTACAGACAGACACATTGGGGAGGCATTCATCCAGCGGTCGATTGACGAAGAGGCTGTCCATGTGGATTCGAGAGAGAGACAGCCAGACCCAGGGATTGAACCCAGACTGTTAACGGTGCTGGCTTCTATCTCCAACACGGCCATTGTGAACCTCTTGAGGGAGAGAGAGAGAGAGAGACACCCAGACCCAGGGATTGAACCCATGGTCTCAAATGTGATGGGTTCAGAGTCTCCGACATGGACATTGTGAACCCCCTGAGAAAGAGAGAGAGACACCCAGACCCAGAGATTGAACCCAGGATTTAAACGGAGCTGGCTGTATCTCCAACATGGTCACTGTGGACCCCCTAAGAAAGAGAGAGAGAAAGTGAGAGACACCCAGATCCAGGGATTGAACCATGGTCTCAAGGGTCCTAAGCTAAGTGACTCCAACACGGCCATTGTGAACCCCTTGAGAGAGAGAGAGAGACACCCAGACCCACGAATTGAACCAAGGCCCTCAAGGGTGCTGGACTCAGTGTTTCCGGCACGGCCATTGTGACCCCCCTGAGAGAGAGAGAGACACCCATACCAGGATTAGACCCAGGAGCTCAATGGTGATGACTTCTATATCCGACACGCCCATTGTGAACCTCTTGAGGGAGAGAGACACCCAGACCCAGGGATTGAACCCAAGATTTAAACGGAGCTGGCTGTATCTCCAACACGGTCATTGTTAACCCCCTGAGAGAAAGAAAGAGGCAGCCATACCCAGGGATTGAACCCAGGCGCTCAAGGGTGCAGGGATCAGTGTCTTCGACGCGGCCACTGATTCGTTATGCGAGCGGCCGGAATGAAAAACCATCAGCGAGCCGAAACGAAACTGAAACAAACTTTTTATTTCTTTTCTTCCACCAGGCAAGGTCACACTGAGTTCATGTGCAGCTCCTATTCAGAAGCGACCCTCGGCTTTCAGAAACGATGGCTCAACGAAATGGCGTATCCATTCTCTTTTCAAACTTCAAATCTAAATGGCTTAACACCATCATCATCATCAAGTGGAAATGCATCGCAGCAGCGACACGCTCTCTGAACGCTCTGACGTTGATTCTAAATGCCGAGGGAAATGGGATAACCCGGAGAGAGAGAGAGCGAGAGAGAAATAGACGCAAACTCCAAATATAAGCTACTGTCAAATTTGTTTTTAAATCCTTTATATTAAGTTCGCTTGCTTGCGTGTTTNCGCTTAGGACCGTGCAAATCTTTCGGTCGTTTTTTAACCCACTTCCCGTGATCCAATCGAGCTGACATTTTCCACACAGACTCGTTGTCAGACAATTATTGTTCGTGAAAAGAATTCCCAAAATGTTACACTTTTAGGCAAAAAAAATTAAATATTTAAATAGAACGCTTCATGGCGGCTGACATCCATCAGACCCAGAGCGTAACCCCTCCCAGGCCGGCGGAGTAGCGCAGTTTAGCGCCCTCGCTTCCCATGAAGGTCGCGGGATCGACCGCGTCCTCACAGGCTATATTTTTTTTATATTTTCGCTTGCTTGCTTGCTAGCCGCAAATCTTTCGCTCTTTTTTAACCACTTCCCGTGCAATCGCTGACATTTTGCCCAACGTTGTGTGTGTATCGTGAAAAAAAAATCAAAAATTTTACACTGTAGGGAAACAAATTAAATATTTAATTACCAATTGCTTAATACTGGCAGAAATCATCTGACCCATAGGTGGCAGCCACTCAACCAGAGGAGAGAGACTAGCCGNCAGCATATAAAGGATTAGAGTGAAAAACTTTGTTTACGGGTTTACGTTAAATCCTTTATATTAAGTTCGCTTGCTGCTTACGATGAAACGGTGTTTTTTAACACTCCGTGATCCAACAGCTGACATCAGACTCGTTGTCGAGACAATTAATGTTCGTGAAAAAAAATNCTAATTACACTGTTTAGGGAAAACTATATATTTAATTCCAATTATACTGCAGCAATCATCTGACCCAAGGTGCACCATCTCAGGCCAGAGGCGAGAGGACTCTAGCCGCCACCATATAAAGGATTTAGAGTGAAAAACTTTGTTTTTACGGGTTATACTTGTTTTATATTTTTTGCCAGGTGACCCCACATACTATGGATCTTTTCAGAATGGCCGAGCACAAAGATGCTCAACGAAGGCAGCGTATCGTCAAAGATCATCAATGGAATTGTCAGCGCCAATCTCGAAACCATGTGATCTAATGTGGACG
>WFAB01001818.1:0-17500 GCA_018977245.1 Lethenteron camtschaticum | reverse complement strand
GCTGGATTGTGTGAGGAGCTCACAAACCTTGAAAAGTCTGGGCAAAGTCCCATCGGTGAGCTCCTCCGGCAGGCAAGGCTGCGTTGGATGGGTCATGTAGCCCGCATGCCCAGCCACCGCATGCCTAACAGATTTTGTTCGGCCGGATCGAGGGGGCTAAACGGGCGCGGCACGGGCTAGAGAAGAGATGGAGTGATGTGGTACAGGAGGACGTGGACCTGAGTGGACTTGCAGATGACTGGTACCAGCGGTGTCAAGATCGCGTCTGTGGAGGAGGCTCGTGAAGGACGCTACTGGGTAGTTGGAGGCAGTCGCCCTCCAACAACAACGGAGGGCGGAGGAGCGACGCTCACAACAACGAGCGGAGCGCGGGGCGAATAAAACACAGCAATTTGGGACAGTAGGGGGTACAGCTGGTGGATTTACCGGTCATCTCAGTCAGCCAACCATGGCACCTGATGGGTCTATCCAGAAACCTCCTGTCAGCAGCGAGGCCTTCGACACTTCACGTGGCTTCAAAGTGCACCTAGCCTGGCACAGCGCCGTGGTGACGTCATCGTCACTCCGTGGCGAATGGAGCTGTTGGCATTGATGAATGTGTGTGGTGAGTGTGTGTAAGTGATGAATGTGTGTGTGATGAGTGTGTGTGGTGAGTGTGTGTGAGGATTATCAGAACCGGTCCTGGGCCTCCTCCCCTAGGCCGACTCAGCCTCAAATGAGTACCTGGTGCGGTGTGAAAACATCGTCGCTGGGGAGACAAAGGCGGTCAGGGCTGGTTGGTGGACCACACAGAGATTGGCTGTTGGAATTCCGATTCCCGTGAGGGGTTTGCTCCATCTGTGTGGAACGGAGTGTTTCTTAGTAATAGGTTTTTACCCTTTTATCTGGTACCAAAAGCTGACACCTTTATGCAAGGGATCATGTTTGCAATAACCACAACACAAGCAGTCAAAATGCAAACAAAAAGAAACAACTCTCATAATGTATGCACTGTCCTTGAAGTTGATTGGTCCACACCCGAGACAGCTTTCCTTAGAGCCTAGTCTCCATTGGTGTTGGACCAGATGACGCCAAAAGGCGTACAACTCAAAAACAGCGCACTATCAGAGTATTGAGAGCTCGGGTTAAGCATTAACACTATGAGACCTCCTTTACCAGTAGCAAAATATAGTAATAGGTTTTTACCCTTTTATCTGGTACAAAGGTGTCAGTATTTGTACCTATTACTATATTTTGATACTGGTAAGGAGGTCTCATAGTGTGAGTGTTTCCTCTTCGCGAGGCGTCGTGTTTGCATCTGGTTTCGACATTCAGAGGTATCATCAGCAGCTGAGCCAGGCTCTGCTTGAATGAATGCTGCTGGCAATGTGCAGATGTGTTGAGGCAACGACTGGTTCGACGCTCAGAGATCTCATCATCAGCAGATCAGACTCTGCTTGAACTGAGACTGGTGATAAAGCCCAGATGTCTACAAGCAAGGGACTGGTTTTGATATTCAGAGGTCTCAGCAGCAGCGACAGACTCTGCTTGAACTGAGACTGGTGATACAGCCCAGATGTCTACAAGCAAGGGACTGGTTTCGATATTCAGATGTCTCAGCAGCAGCCAGGCTCTGCTTGAACTGAGACTGGTGATACAGCCCAGATGTCTACAAGCAAGGGACTGGTTTCGATAATCAGATGTCTCAGCAGCAGAATCAGGCTCTGCTTGAACTGAGACTGGTGATACAGCCCAGATGTCTACAAGCAAGGGACTGGTTTTGACATTCAGATGTCTCAGCAGCAGAATCAGGCTCTGCTTGAACTGAGACTGGTGATACAGCCCAGATGTCTACAAGCAAGGGACTGGTTTCGATATTCAGATGTCTCAGCAGCAGCCAGGCTCTGCTTGAACTGAGACTGGTGATACAGCCCAGATGTCTACAAGCAAGGGACTGGTTTCGATATTCAGATGTCTCAGCAGCAGAATCAGCTCTGCTTGAACTGAGCTGGTGATACAGCCCAGATGTCTACAAGCAAGGGACTGGTTTTGACATTCAGATGTCTCAGCAGCAGCATCAGGCTCTGCTTGAACTGAGACTGGTGATACAGCCCAGATGTCTACAAGCAAGGACTGGTTTCGATATTCAGATGTCTCAGCAGCAGCAGAATCAGGCTCTGCTTGAACTGAGACTGGTGATACAGCCCAGATGTCTACAAGCAAGGGACTGGTTCGATATTCAGATGTCTCAGCAGCAGAATCAGGCTCTGCTTGAACTGATGCTGGTGATACAGCCCAGATGTCTACAAGCAAGGGACTGGTTTTGACATTCAGATGTCTCAGCAGCAGAATCAGGCTCTGCTTGAACTGAGACTGGTGATACAGCCCAGATGTCTACAAGCAAGGGACTGGTTTGATATTCGAGGTCTCATCAGCAGCATCGCCAGGCTCTGCCTGGACCCCTCTGACGACTCCGAGATTCACGTCCACCCATCCAACACGCAACGCAATTGCACCGCGAGAGCGAAAATCTTCCAGGAATGATTGAACGCGGTTCAATTCCGCCCCCTAGCGTATAAAACAATTATTTGATTCTTTGGTTCTTTCGGTAAGTCACGTCTAAAGATATGCTATTATTTAATTTATTTCATTATTTTATCTTTAGCCGTGACTTAACCGAAAGAACCAAAGAATAAATGCTGCAGTCACGAAAGCTCCAAAATTATGAATTGTCATTTGAGTTCACTCGGCTGACGATTTAAATCCCACGGAATGAAAGTAAAAAAAAATCTATTAAAGTACTTTTCACTTTGTTTTACCGGGTAAAGCCCTCTGCGCTATGTAGATAGTTTTTTCGCCAATGGGAGCCCAACGAAGTTGAATGCCCATGGTGGCTAGGAGATGTTGACTACCTCGCCTGGTGTGCAGGAGGTCGTGGGTTCGATCCTGACTCTGACGATGCCTGCTGCTGTATATTTGGAGTTTGCGTGTCTCTCTCTTATTATCATGGTGGCTTGGAGATGTTGACTACCTCGCCTGGTATACAGGAGGTCGTAGGTTCGATTCCCACTCTGACGCCTGCTGCTGTATATTTGGAGTTTGCGTGTCTCTCTTCTTCTCATGGTGGCTAGGAGATGTTGACTACCTCGCCTGTAGCAGGATCGTGGGTTCGATGACCCTGGCCGCTGCTGATTTGGAGTTTGCGTGTCTCTTCGTGGCGCGTGGATTTTCTCCAGGTCCTCCGGTTTTCAACCCACATAAATCATCACGCGTTCGGAGGATTTTGGCCGCTACACATTTCCACGTGATAAGTCGTTGCGATCATTTGGGCCAGGTCGCCTCTAACAGAGAGAAAGAGAGCTATATAACTCAGGACATCCTGTGGAAATGTTGAGCGGCGAAATCTCTGAACGCGTGATGTCGATTCGATGACTCCACGCGACGACGGCGTCAGAGTGGGGATCAAACCCACGACCTCCTGTGGACCAGGCGAGGTAGTTAACATCTCCAAGCCACCGTGATGTTGATGAGAGAGAGTGAGAGAGACACGGAGACTCCAAATATACAGCAGCAGCAGCAGGCATCGTCAGAGTGGGATCAAACCACGACCTCCTGCATACCAGGCGAGGTAGTTAACATCTCCTAGCCACCGTGATGTTGATGAGAGAGAGAGACACGGAGACTACAAATATACAGCAGCAGCAGGCATCGTCAGAGTGGGGATCAAACCCACGACCACCTGCATACCAGGCGAGGTAGTTAACATCTCCTAGCCACCGTGATGATGATGATAAGGGCCACGGAGACTCCAAATATACAGCAGCAGGGGTCAGAGTGGGGATCAAACCCACGACCACCTGCATACCAGGCGAGGTAGTTAACATCTCCTAGCCACCGTGATGATGATGATAGGGCCACGGAGACTCCAAATATACAGCAGCAGGGGTCAGAGTGGGGATCAAACCACGACCACCTGCATACCAGGCGAGGTAGTTAACATCTCCAAGCCACCGTGATGTTGATGAGAGAGAGAGAGACACGGAGACTACACATATACAGCAGCAGCAGGCATCGTCAGAGTGGGATCAAACCCACGACCTCCTGCATACCAGGCGAGGTAGTTAACATCTCCTAGCTTCCAGATGCCGCCCAGATTCTCAACAGGTGTCACAAGGCTCTGCAGGGATGGGCGGTCCGCCCTCTCCCTTCCTCATCTCGTCCTGAATCCTAAACGAGGGTGACGGGCAAGTTGTTTAAATAAACAATTAGTTGAAAAGAATAAGTTCGGGAGACGATGAGTGGGAAGACGTACTCCATTCAGACGCTGTCGCTTCGACAGACCTGGTTTTCACCTGAGGACGGCTGCTTGCGTTGTGGCCGAAACGTCGCGAGAATTGTTTTATATGTTTTATTTTTTTATTTTATTACTTCCCTTCTACGTGACTGTACCGAAAGAACCAAGAAGATACTCCACGTAGTGCCTACCTGCCAACCCATGCGGTTCACCCCGTATTCTTGTACAGGGAAAGTGAGTTTTGAAGTCCATGTGGCGCACAGCCGTTTCAATATGGGCACAAAAACATGTTTTTCCCGTATTTTGGTTCTTTCGGTAAAGTCAGTAGAAGGGAAATAATAAAATAATAAAAATAAACACATTTTGATTTAAAGCTTTCGTGACTGCAGGGATTCCTATTCTTGGTTCTTTCGGTAAAGTCACGTAGAAGGGAAATAATAAAATTAGAAAAATATAAAAAAAAATTCTCACGACGTTTCGACTGCAACACAAGCAATCATCATCATCATCAGGTGTGAAATCCACAGCAAGAATTTATTTTTTTAAAAGTGGCGGTTTGTTTCTTAACGTCAGCACCACGGACAGCGATTTGGCAGTTGGTCAGATGGACGGGTCCATCTGAGTTCGGAAAAGAGGAGTTTGGAGAGGAAAAGAATGGAATGTGGTTTGAAAGTCACCGTCAGCGTGAACACAATCAATTAAGACCCGAAATGGTTTCTCAAATACTTCAATGATTGCTAAGCCAATCATTGGAAGGATTTTATCGAAAGAACCAAGAATAAAAACATATTTTATTTTATAAAAATAAAACAATATGTTTTAAAAATAAAACACGTTTTAAATCTTGATTTAAAGCTTCCGTGACTGCAGGGATTCATATTCTGGTTCTTTCGGTAAAGTCACGTAGAAGGGAAATAATACAATAATATAAAACAATAAAAATTCTCACGACGTTTCGACTGCAACACAAGCAATCATCATCAGGTGTGAAATTCACAGAAATATGTTTTTTAAAAGTGTGTTTTTCCTAACGTCAGCACCATAGACAGCGATTTGCCAGTTTGCCAGATAGAAATTATGTTTTGTTTATTATTTCCCTTCTACGTGATGACTTTACCGAAAGAACCAAGATAATGCCTGCAGTCACGAAAGCTTCAAATCGAAAAATGTTTGTCGATTTGTTNGTGTTTTCCCTCGTGATGGGACTTTGTAGGGTGAACGTTGAGATGNATAAGGGAAATCTGAATTGGCTGAGTTATAAANCATATTTGATTTAAAGCTTTCGTGACTGCAGGGATTCATCTTCTTGGTTCTTTCGGTAAAGTCACGTAGAAGGGAAGTAATAAAATAATAAAAATAAAACATAAAATATTTCTATTTAAAGCTTTCGTGACTGCGGGGATTCATCTTCTTGGTTCTTTCGGTAAAGTCACGTAGAAGGGAAGTAATAAAATAATAAAAATAAAACATAATAAAATAATTCTCACGACGTTCGGCCACAACGCAAGCAGCCGTCCTCAGGTGGAGACAGGTCTGAGAACAGCTCTGTCTTCTCGACAGACCTGTTCTCCACCTGAGGACGGCTGCTCAGAAAAATCACCGTACACCAACGCTGTGTGCAAAAATCCCAGTGGGATGCAAGTCAAACAACAACAACAACAACCACAAGCAACTTAGATACAACAAAACAAACATGGCCAAACCAAAACACTTTTAGAAATCACCAAAATGAAGCCAGGAAAGCCATGAAACAGCGATCATAGGAATTTTCACAATAAATGCATAAACATGTACAACCAAAAATAGACTTTTTAATAAATGTTTTCTCTACAACATCAGAGGCAGCGCCAAATTAAATACGCACTACAATGACAAAGTTTAAAGCGATTGAAGCATTTTATTTATTTTTTGGGGGGGTAGAGCTTTGTGACGTCATATTTGAGGGGGGTCTGACTTTTGTGACGCACGTGACGAGGGGGGGGTCAAAAATCGTTCAAAATCGCGTGACGTCATTTATGGACGGCCCTTAAAATTTTGCGTGCGAATAATGTGCAAATTAAATCCTGTTGATTAAAAACCGGCTAGTATAAAGCATTAGTATTCAACTTCTTTCGGTAAAGTCACGTAGAAGGGAAGTAATACAATAATTATTATTTATTATTTCCCTTCTACGTGACTTACCGAAAGAACAATAAGATGAATCCCTGCAGTCACGAAAGCTTTAAATCAGATATTCAACTATTATTATAAAAAATAAAAATAAGTTCGCGTGCCATAAGCGGGAATCGAACTCGACGCGCCGAGTGGGTCACGTGACCGCCGCCGAGGCGCAGCTGATTGGTTCAAGTTTGCCGTGACACGTTGCAATACGCGCCGTGACGCTTGCGACTTGCCGTCGGCCATATTGGGTGAGGGGATTTGCCACCGGCAACCAGCTACAGCACACCAAAGCAAAGATAAAGGTCCCCCGTGTAGCCTGCAACAGACTCCTGGGCAAGTGCTGTTAGCGAGCAGCACCTACGAATGCCGACACTGTGGCACGCGAGGCCGGGAGGGAGGGTGTAGGCGTCCATCACCACGCCCGGCCGCCTTTGTCTCCCCCCCCCCCCCCGAAGCGGCGATGTTTAACCGCACAGCCACGCGCTCGTTTGAGGCCGAGTCGACCTAGGAGAGGAGTTCCCGCGACCGATTCAAGAGAATCGCCACCCGGCCTCTGAACGGCCTCACCGAAGCGCCACCGCTCCTGAACAACCTTCCCTTACGAAGATGGCGACTCGAGTTTCCCGTCGACATCCGGGTCCCTGGAGGTGCCCCCTTGCCCCGCCCCCTAGTCCCCCCCTGCCCCGCCCCCTCCATTGAGGCTGCGCTGGCGGCAAGAGGCGCCATGGTGAGTGTGGAGGGAGCGGCTCACGAGCCAGGCTAAGGCTCATAGAGCCAGACTAGGGCTCATAAGGCTCACAGAGCCAGACTAAGGCTCACAGAGCCAGACTAANGGCTCACAGAGCCAGGCTAAGGCTCACAGAGCCAGGCTAGGCTCATCAGGCTAAGGCTCACAGAGCCAGACTAATAAGGCTCACAGAGCCAGGCTAAGGCTCATGGCTCACAGAGCCAGACTAATAAGGCTCACAGAGCCAGACTAATAAGGCTCACAGAGCCAGGCTAAGGCTCATGGCTCACAGAGCCAGACTAGGGCTCATGGCTCACAGAGCCAGACTAANGGCTCACAGAGCCAGGCTAAGGCTCACAGAGCCAGACTAGGGCTCACGNAGCCAGGCTAAGGCTCACAGAGCCAGGCTAAGGCTCACAGAGCCAGACTAGGGCTCACAGAGCCAGACTAAGGCTCACAGAGCCAGGCCAAGGCTCACAGAGCCAGACTAAGGCTCACCTCACAGAGCCAGGCTAAGGCTCATAGAGCCAGACTAAGGCTCACAGCCAGACTAAGGCTCACAGAGCCAGGCCAGGCTCACAGAGCCAGACTAGGGCTCACAGAGCCAGACTAAGGCTCACGGAGCCAGGCTAAGGCTCATGGCTCACAGAGCCAGACTAAGGCTCACAGAGCCAGGCCAAGGCTCATGGCTCACAGAGCCAGACTAGGGCTCACAGAGCCAGACTAAGGCTCACGGAGCCAGGCCAAGGCCTCANGGCTCACAGAGCCAGACTAGGCTCACAGAGCCAGACTAAGGCTCACAGAGCCAGGCCAAGGCTCACAGAGCCAGACTAAGGCTCACGGAGCCAGGCTAAGAGAGCCAGACTAAGGCTCACAGCCAGGCTAAGAGAGCCAGACTAAGGCTCACGGAGCCAGGCCAAGGCTCACAGAGCCAGACTAAGGCTCACAGAGCCAGGCCAAGGCTCACAGCTCACAGAGCCAGACTAAGGCTCACGGAGCCAGGCTAAGGCTCACAGCTCACAGAGCCAGACTAAGGCTCACGGAGCCAGGCCAAGGCTCACAGAGCCAGACTAAGGCTCATAGAGCCAGAGTGCACTTTCCCCTACAGTGTGCAGGCTACGTGGGGGATCTTAGTCTCTATACGTGCCTGTGTGTGTGTCTGTGTGTGTGTCTGCGTGTATGTGTGTGTGTCTCCGTGTGTGTGTCTGCGTGTGTGTGTGTCTGCGTGTGTGTCCGCGTGTGTGTGTGTGTGTGGTGTGTGTGGTCTGTGTGTGTGTGTGCTGTGTGTGTGTGTCTGTGTGTGTGTGTCTGTGCGTGTGTGCGTGTGTGTGTCTCCACGTGTCTGTGCGTGTGTGTATGTGTGTGTGTCTCCACGTGTGTGTGTGTCTCCATGTGTCTGTGTGTGTGTGTCTGTGTGTGTGTGTCTGCGTGTGTGTCTGCGTGTGTGTGTGTGTGTCTCCGTGTGTGTGTGTGTGTGTCTGTGTGTGTGTGTCTGTGTGTGTGTGTCTGCGTGTGTGTCTGCGTGTGTGTCTCCACGTGTGTGTGTGTGTGTCTGTGTGTGTGTGTCTGCGTGTGTGTCTCCACGCGTGTGTGTGTGTCAGTGTGTGTGTGTCTGTGTGTGTGTGTCTGTGTGTGTGTGTCTGTGTGTGTGTGTCTGCGTGTGTGTCTGCGTGTGTGTCTGTGTGTGTGTGTGTGTCTGTGTGTGTGTGTCTGCGTGTGTGTCTCCACGCGTGTGTGTGTGTCAGTGTGTGTGTGTCTGTGTGTGTGTGTCTGTGTGTGTGTGTCTGTGCGTGTGTGCGTGTGTGTGTCTCCACGTGTCTGTGCGTGTGTGTCTGTGTGTGTGTCTCCACGTGTGTGTGTGTGTCTCCACGTGTGTGTGTGTCTGCGTGTGTGTCTCCACGTGTGTGTGTGTGTCAGTGTGTGTGTGTCTGTGTGTGTGTGTCTGTGTGTGTGTGTCTGTGTGTGTGTGTCTGTGTGTGTGTGTCTGTGTGTGTGTGTCTGCGTGTGTGNCTCCACGTGTGTGTGTGTGTCTGTGTGTGTGTGCGTGTGTGTGTGCGTGTGTGTCTGTGTGTGTGTGTCTGTGTGTGTGTGTGTGTCTCCACGTGTGTGTGTGTGTGTGTCTGTGTGTGTGTGTGTCTGTGTGTGTGTCTGTGTGTGTGTGTCTGTGTGTGTCTCCACGTGTGTGTGTGTCTGCGTGTGTGTGTCTGCGTGTGTGTGTGTGCGTGTGTGTGCGTGTGCGTGTGTGTGTCTGCGTGTGTGTGTGTCTGCGTGTGCGTGTGTCTGTCTGCGTGTGTCTGTGTGTGTGTCTCCACGTGTGTGTGTGTCTGCGTGTGTGTGTGTCTGCGTGTGTCACGTGTGTGTGCGTGTGCGTGTGTGTGTCTGCGTGTGTGTGTGTCTGCGTGTGTGTGTGTCTGCGTGTGCGTGTGTCTCTGCGTGTGTGCGTGTGTCTCTGCGTGTGCGTGTGTCTCTGCGTGTGTGTGTGTCTGTGTGTGTGTGTGTCCACGTGCGTGGGGAGCGGTNGTGTGTGGTTAGCGCGCTGCGCTATGAACCTGGCGACCCGGGTTCGATTCCCGCTCACGGCTAACACCAGTGACGATTATCTGAACCGGTCTGGGCCTCCCCTAGGTCGACTCAGCCTTAAATGACTACCTGGTGCGATGTGTAAACATCGCCACGAGGTAGACAAAGGCGGTCGGGCGTGGTGCTGGCCACCCACCCCCTCGTGTACGTTCCGGCCTTCATAGGTGCTCGCTAACAGCACTTGCCCTACGTCTGTTAAGGGGATCTTTGATCTTTGTCCACTGCGTGTGTGTGTGTGTCTGCGTGTGTGTCAAGGCCACTTCACATAGCCTCGAAGTGCACCTAGCCTGGCACCAGCTCCATGCTGACGTCACCGCCACTGAGTGACGAATGGGCGGCTGCGAATCAGGTCACGTGGACGCGCCAAACCCCTCGTGTGCCACAGTGCCGGCCTTAATAGGCGCTCGCTAACAGCACTTGCCCCTACTCTGTGAAGGCTACACGGGGGCCTTTGTCTTTGTGTGTGGGGAGCGGTGGCGCAGTGGTTAGCGCTGCTTCTCTACGAACCCGGCAGACTCCCGGTCACGCCAGTGACGATTATCTGAACCGCCCTCCGCCCTAGGTCGACTCAGCCTCAAATGTGTACCTGGTGCCATTGGGGAGACAAAGGCGGCCGGGCGTGGTGCTGGCCACGCACCCCTCGTGTGCCACAGTGACGGCCTTAATAGGTGCTCGCTAACAGCACTTGCCCCTACAGTCTGTGAAGGCTACACGGGGGCCTTTGTCTTGTGTGTGTCTGCAGGCAACCGGCTTGGACCAGCTGGTGGGGATGTGTCTGGTGGGAGTGAGCGTCGTGGTCTTCATCTACTACAGCGTGTGGGTGCTGGTGCTGGTGAGGAGGGCACCACCACAACAACAACAACAACACAACAACAACAACAACAACCACCACAACAACAACCACCACAACAACAACAACAACAAACAACAACAACCACAACAACAACCACCACAACAACAAGAACAACCACAACAACACCACCACCACAACCACAACAACAACAACCACCACAACAACAACAACANCAACACCACAAGTCAACAACAACAACAACAACAACAACCACCACAACAACCACCACCACCACCAAAAGAACAACCGCCATACTACCCTACACAACACAACAACAACAACAACCGCCACACGTGGCTAGACACCACCACCAGCGCCACCACCACCACCACAACAACAACCGCCACCACCACAATAAGAACAACCGCCATACGTCTCGGCACCACCACAATAACAACAACAACCACCACGGGTGGCTTGGCACCACCACCACCACCACAACAACACAACAACCACCACCAACAACAAGAACAACAACGCCACCACCACAACAACACAACAACCACCACCACAACAACAACAACCGCCATTCGCCACTAAGTGGCGGTGACGTCACCACGACGCTTGTGCCAGGCCAAGTGCACCTTGAGGCTTCCACGTGAAGTGTCGAACGCCCGCTGGCAGGAGTCACGGGGCAGACCCAGGTGCCCCGGGTCGACTGACCGAGATGACCGAGATGACTGGCTGATGCACCACCTGTGCCCTCTACTGTGCCAACTTGCTGTGCTTTAGCCACCCGGCGCTCCGCTCGTTGTTGTGAGCGTCGCTCCTCCGCCCTCCGTTGTTGCTGGAGGGCGACTGCCTGCCGAGTTGCATCCTTCACGAGTCTCCTCCACCGAGAATACTCACTCATAGACTCACACAGAGACACATAGACTCACATAGAGACCCATAGACTCACATAGAGACCCATAGACTCACACAGAGATCCATAGACTCACACAGAGACCCATAGACTCACACACGAGACCCATAGACACATAGAGACCCATAGACTCACATAGAGACCCATAGACTCACACAGAGACCCATAGACTCACACAGAGACTCACACAGAGACCCATAGACTCACATAGAGACCCATAGACTCACACACGAGATCCATAGACTCACACAGAGACCCATAGACTCACAAAGAGACCTATAGACTCACATAGAGACCCATAGACTCACACAGAAACCCATAGACTCACACAGAAACCCATAGACTCACACAGAGACCCGTAGACTCACACAGAGACCCATAGACTCACACAGAGACCCATAGACTCACACCGAGACCCATAGACTCACACAGAGCCCATAGACTCATACAGAGAACCATAGACTCATGCAGAGACACATAGACTCACACAGAGACACAAAGACTCACACAGAGACCCGTAGACTCACGCAGAGACACATAGACTCATACAGAGACACATAGACTCACACAGAGACACATAGACTCACACAGAGACCCGTAGACTCACGCAGAGACACATAGACTCACACAGAGACCCATAGACTCACACAGAGACCCGTAGACTCACGCAGAGACACATAGACTCACACAGAGACCCGTAGACTCACACAGAGACGCATAGACTCACACAGAGACCCGTAGACTCACGCAGAGACACATAGACTCACACAGAGACACATAGACTCACACAGAGTCACATAGACTCACACAGAGACCCGTAGACTCACGCAGAGACACATATACTCACACAGAGACACATAGACTCACACAGAGACACATAGACTCACACAGAGACCCATAGACTCACACAGAGACACATATACTCACACAGAGACACATAGACTCACGCAGAGACACATAGACTCACACAGGGACCATAGACTCACACAGAGAC
The DNA here is from genome assembly GCA_018977245.1 of Lethenteron camtschaticum. NCBI lineage: Eukaryota > Metazoa > Chordata > Hyperoartia > Petromyzontiformes > Petromyzontidae > Lethenteron > Lethenteron camtschaticum. The sequence goes on along the minus strand of WFAB01001818.1, from coordinate 5,048 downwards.
CCGTAGACTCACGCAGAGACACATAGACTCACACAGAGACCGTAGACTCACACAGAGATGCATAGACTCACACAGAGACCCATAGACTCACACAGAGACACATAGACTCACACAGAGACCCGTAGACTCATGCAGAGACACATAGACTCACACAGAGACACATAGACTCACACAGAGACACATAGACTCACACAGAGACCCGTAGACTCATGCAGAGAACATAGACTCACACAGAGACCCGTAGACTCACACAGAGACCCATAAACTCACACAGAGACCCGTAGACTCACACAGAGACCCGTAGACTTACATAGAGACCATAGACTCACACAGAGACCCAAAGTCTCACACAGAGACCCGTAGACTCACGCAGAGACACATATACTCACACAGAGACACAGACTCACACAGAGACCCGTAGACTCACGCAGAGACACATAGACTCACACAGAGACACATAGACTCACACAGAGACCCGTAGACTCACACAGAGACCTGTAGACTCACACAGAGACCCGTAGACTCACACAGAGACCCATAGACTCACACAGAGACCCATAGACTCACACGGAGATCCGTAGACTCACACAGAGACCCGTAGACTCACACAGAGACCCATAGACTCACACAGAGACCCGTAGACGCACACAGAGACCCAAAGAATCACACAGAGACCCACAGACTCACACAGAGACCCACACACTCACACAGAACCAGAGACCCATAGACTCACACAGAGACCCGTAGACTCACACAGAGACCCGTAGACTCACACAGAGACCCATAGACTCATACAGAGACCCGTAGACTCACACAGAGACCCATAGACTCACACAGAGACACAAAGACTCACACAGAGACCCGTAGACTCACGCAGAGACACATAGACTCATACAGAGACACATAGACTCACACAGAGACACATGACTCACACAGAGACCCGTAGACTCACGCTGAGACACATAGACTCACACAGAGACCCATAGACTCACACAGAGACCCGTAGACTCACGCAGAGACACATAGACTCACACAGAGACCCGTAGACTCACACAGAGACGCATAGACTCACACAGAGACCCGTAGACTCACGCAGAGACACATAGACTCACACAGAGACACATAGACTCACACAGAGTCACATAGACTCACACAGAGACCCGTAGACTCACGCAGAGACACATATACTCACACAGAGACACATAGACTCACACAGAGACACATAGACTCACACAGAGACCCATAGACTCACACAGAGACACATATACTCACACAGAGACACATAGACTCACGCAGAGACACATAGACTCACACAGGGACCCATAGACTCACACAGAGACCCGTAGACTCACGCAGAGACACATAGACTCACACAGAGACCCGTAGACTCACACAGAGATGCATAGACTCACACAGAGACCCATAGACTCACACAGAGACACATAGACTCACACAGAGACCCGTAGACTCATGCAGAGACACATAGACTCACACAGAGACACATAGACTCACACAGAGACACATAGACTCACACAGAGACCCGTAGACTCATGCAGAGACACATAGACTCACACAGAGACCCGTAGACTCCACAGAGACCCATAAACTCACACAGAGACCCGTAGACTCACACAGAGACCCGTAGACTTACATAGAGACCCATAGACTCACACAGAGACCCAAAGTCTCACACAGAGACCCGTAGACTCACGCAGAGACACATATACTCACACAGAGACACATAGACTCACACAGAGACCCGTAGACTCACGCAGAGACACATAGACTCACACAGAGACCCATAGACTCACACAGAGACCCGTGACTCACGCAGAGACACATAGACTCACACAGAGACCCGTAGACTCACACAGAGACGCATAGACTCACACAGAGACCCATAGACTCACACAGAGACACATAGACTCACACAGAGACCCGTAGACTCACGCAGAGACACATAGACTCACCCAGAGACACATAGACTCACACAGAGTCACATAGACTCACACAGAGACCCGTAGACTCACGCAGAGACACATATACTCACACAGAGACACAGACTCACACAGAGACCCGTAGACTCACGCAGAGACACATAGACTCACACAGAGACACATAGACTCACACAGAGACCCGTAGACTCACACAGAGACCTGTAGACTCACACAGAGACCCGTAGACTCACACAGAGACCCATAGACTCACACAGAGACCATAGACTCACACGGAGATCCGTAGACTCACACAGAGACCCGTAGACTCACACAGAGACCCATAGACTCACACAGAGACCCGTAGACGCACACAGAGACCCAAAGAATCACACAGAGACCCACAGACTCACACAGAGACCCACACACTCACACAGAGACCATAGACTCACACAGAGACCCATAGACTCACACAGAGACCCGTAGACTCACACAGAGACCCGTAGACACACACAGAGACCCATAGACTCATACAGAGACCCGTAGACTCACACAGAGACCCATAGACTCACACAGAGACCCATAGACTCACACAGAGACCATAGACTCACACAGAGACCCACACACTCACACAGAGACCCATAGACTCACACAGACCCATAGACTAATACAGAGACCCGTAGACTCATGCAGAGACCCGTAGACTCACACAGAGACACGTAGACTCACAGAGACACGTAGACTCACACAGAGACCCGTAGACTCACGCAGAGACACATAGACTCACACAGAGACCCATAGGCTCACACAGAGCCCATAGACTCATGTAGAGACACATAGACTCACACAGAGACCCGTAGACTCACACAGAGACCCGTAGACTCACACAGAGACCCGTAGACTCACATAGAGACCTAGACTCACACAGAGACCCATAGACTCACACAGAGTCCATAGACTCATGCAGAGACACATAGACTCACGCAGAGACGCATAGACTCATACAGAGACCATAGACTCATACAGAGACACATAGACTCACACAGAGACACATAGACTCACACAGAGACCCGTAGACTCACACAGAGACACATAGACTCACACAGAGACCCAAGACTCACACAGAGACCCGTGACTCACGCAGAGACACATAGACTCACACAGAGACCCGTAGACTCACACAGAGACGCATAGACTCACACAGAGACCCATAGACTCACACAGAGACACATAGACTCACACAGAGACCCGTAGACTCACGCAGAGACACATAGACTCACACAGAGACACAAGACTCACACAGAGTCACATAGACTCACACAGAGACCCGTAGACTCACGCAGAGACACATATACTCACACAGAGACACATAGACTCACACAGAGACACATAGACTCACACAGAGACCCATAGACTCACACAGAGACACATAGACTCACACAGAGACCATAGACTCACACAGAGACCCGTAGACTCACGCAGAGACACATAGACTCACACAGAGACGCATAGACTCACACAGAGACCCATAGACTCACACAGAGACACAGACTCACACAGAGACCCGTAGACTCATGCAGAGACACATAGACTCACACAGAGACACAAAGACTCACACAGAGACACAAGACTCACACAGAGACACATAGACTCACACAGAGACCCGTAGACTCATGCAGAGACACATAGACTCACACAGAGACCCGTAGACTCACACAGAGACCTATAAACTCACACAGAGACCCGTAGACTCACACAGAGACCCGTAGACTTACATAGAGACCCATAGACACACAGAGACCCATAGACTCACACAGAGACCCGTAGACTCACGCAGAGACACATATACTCACACAAAGACACAGACTCACACAGAGACACAAGACTCACACAGAGACACATAGACTCACACAGAGACCCGTAGACTCACACAGAGATGCATAGACTCACACAGAGACCATAGACTCACACAGAGACACATAGACTCACACAGAGACCCGTAGACTCATGCAGAGACACATAGACTCACACAGAGACACATAGACTCACACAGAGACACATAGACTCACACAGAGACCCGTAGACTCATGCAGAGACACATAGACTCACACAGAGACCGTAGACTCACACAGAGACCCATAAACTCACACAGAGACCCGTAGACTCACACAGAGACCCGTAGACTTACATAGAGACCCATAGACTCACACAGAGACCCAAAGTCTCACACAGAGACCCGTAGACTCACGCAGAGACACATATACTCACACAGAGACACAGACTCACACAGAGACCCGTAGACTCACGCAGAGACACATAGACTCACACAGAGACACATAGACTCACACAGAGACCCGTAGACTCACACAGAGACCTGTAGACTCACACAGAGACCCGTAGACTCACACAGAGACCCATAGACTCACACAGAGACCCATAGACTCACACAGAGGCCCGTAGACTCACACAGAGACCCGTAGTCTCACACAGAGACCCATAGACTCATACAGAGACCCGTAGACTCACACAGAGACCCATAGACTCACACAGAGACACAAAGACTCACACAGAGACCCGTAGACTCACGCAGAGACACATAGACTCATACAGAGACACATAGACTCACACAGAGACACATAGACTCACACAGAGACCCGTAGACTCACGCTGAGACACATAGACTCACACAGAGACCCATAGACTCACACAGAGACCCGTAGACTCACGCAGAGACACATAGACTCACACAGAGACCCGTAGACTCACACAGAGACGCATAGACTCACACAGAGACCCGTAGACTCACGCAGAGACACATAGACTCACACAGAGACACATAGACTCACACAGAGTCACATAGACTCACACAGAGACCCGTAGACTCACGCAGAGACACATATACTCACACAGAGACACATAGACTCACACAGAGACACATAGACTCACACAGAGACGCATAGACTCACACAGAGACACATAGACTCACACAGAGACACATAGACTCACACAGAACCCTAGACTCACAGAGACACATAGACTCACACAGAGACCCGATGCACAAGAGACCATCCACACAGAGACCCTAGGGACCCATAGACTCACACAGAGACCCGA
>MU249806.1:33577-85177 GCA_018977245.1 Lethenteron camtschaticum | reverse complement strand
AGATCGTGATTAAGATCGTGATTAAAATCATGGTTAAGATCGTGATTAAGATCGTGATTAAAATCATGGTTAAGATCGTGATTAAGATCGTGATTAAAATATGGTTAAGATCGTGATTAAGATCATGGTTAAGATCGTGGTTAAGATCGTGATTAAGATCGTGATTAAGATCGTGATTAAAATCATGGTTAAGATCGTGATTAAGATCGTGATTAAATCATGGTTAAGATCGTGATTAAGATCATGGTTAAGATCGTGGTTAAGATCGTGATTAAAATCATGGTTAAGATCGTGATTAAGATCGTGGTTAAGATCGTGATTAAGATCGTGGTTAAGATCGCGGTTAAGATCGTGATTAAAATCATGGTTAAGATCGTGGTTAAGATCGTGGTTAAGATCGTGATTAAGATCGTGATTAAGATCGTGGTTAAGATCGTGGTTAAGATCGTGATTAAGATCGTGATTAAGATCGTGATTAAGATCGTGGTTAAGATCGCGGTTAAGATCGTGATTAAGATCGCGGTGAAGATCGTGGTTAAGATCGTGGTTAAGATCGTGGTTAAGATCGTGGTTAAGATCGTGGTTAAGATCGTGGTTAAGATCGTGGTTAAGATCGTGATTAAGATCATGGTTAAGATCGTGATTAAGATCGTGGTTAAGATCGTGGTTAAGATCGTGGTTAAGATCGCGGTTAAGATCGTGGTTAAGATCGTGGTTAAGATCATGGTTAAGATCGTGGTTAAGATCGTGGTTAAGATCGTGGTTAAGATCGCGGTTAAGATCGTGGTTAAGATCATGGTTAAGATCGTGGTTAAGATCGTGGTTAAGATCGTGGTTAAGATCATGGTTAAGATCGTGGTTAAGATCGCGGTTAAGATCGTGGTTAAGATCGTGGTTAAGATCGCGGTTAAGATCGTGGTTAAGATCGTGGTTAAGATCGCGGTTAAGATCGTGGTTAAGATCGTGATTAAGATCATGGTTAAGATTGTGGTTAAGATCGTGGTGAAGATCGTGGTTAAGATCGTGGTTAAGATCGTGGTTAAGATCGTGGTGAAGATCGTGGTGAAGATCGTGGTTAAGATCGTGGTGAAGATCGTGGTGAAGATCGTTAAGATCGTGGTTAAGATCGTGGTGAAGATCGCGGTGAAGATTGTGATTAAGATCGTGGTGAAGATCGTGGTTAAGATCGTGGTTAAGATCGTGGTGAAGATCGCGGTGAAGATTGTGATTAAGATCGTGGTTAAGATCGGTGAAGATCGTGGTGAAGATCGTGGTTAAGATCGTGGTGAAGATCGTGGTTAAGATCGTGGTGAAGATCGTGGTGAAGATCGTGGTTAAGATCGTGGTTAAGATCGTGGTGAAGATCGCGGTGAAGATTGTGATTAAGATCGTGGTGAAGATCGTGGTTAAGATCGTGGTGAAGATCGCGGTGAAGATCGTGGTTAAGATCGTAGTGAAGATCGTGGTTAAGATCGCGGTTAAGATCGTAGTGAAGATCGTGGTGAAGATCGTGGTGAAGATTGTGATTAAGATCGTGGTTAAGATCGTGGTGAAGATCGTGGTTAAGATCGTGGAGAAGATCGTGGTTAAGATCGCGGTGAAGATCGTGGTGAAGATCGTGGTGAAGATTGCGGTGAAGATCGCGGTGAAGATCGTGGTTAAGATCGTGATTAAGATCGTGGTTAAGATCGTGATTAAGACATGGTTAAGATCGTGATTAAATCATGGTTAAGATTGTGATTAAGATCATGGTTAAGATTGTGATTAAGATCATGGTTAAGATTGTGATTAAGATCATGGTTAAGATTGTGATTAAGATCGTGGTTAAGATCGTGATTAAAATCATGGTTAAGATCGCGGGGAAGATTACGGCAGCCCCGATTGCGAGTTGGAACTCGTCCTTTATCCTGCCCGGCGTTGCAAGGCTCGGCCCCCACCGCACCCCCCCCACCCCCCCCGCACCCCCCCCCCCCCCCCCGCACCCCCCCCCACCCCCCCCCCGCACCCCCCCCGCACCCCCCCCCCCCCCCCCCCCCCCCCCCCCCCCCCCCCCCCCCCCCCCCCCCCCCCCCCCCCCCCCCCCCCCCCCCGCACCCCCCCCCCGCACCCCCCCCCCCCCCACCCCCGCCCCCCGCACCCCCCCCCGCACCCCCCNGCACCCCCCCCCGCACCCCCCCCACCCCGCACCCCGACCAGATGNCCCCCCCACAGGTGCGACTGGTAGAACGGGCGGTTACCACTAGTTCCATTACTGTCGATCAATCTCCCAGCGGCACGCGCTGTAGCGACACATTGCACGTGGCTGTGTGTGTGTGTAATGTGTGTGTGTTTATGTGTGTGTATGTGTGTGTGTGTGTATGTGTGTGTGTGTTTGTGTGTATGTGTGTGTATGTGTGTTAGTATGTGTGTATGTGTGTGTATGTATGTGTGTGTATGTGTTTATGTGTGTGGTGGTATGTATGAGTGTGTATGTTGGTATGTATGTGTTTATGTGTGTGTGTATGTATGTGTGTGTGTATGTATGTTGGAATGTATGTGTGTATGTGTTTATGTATGTATGTGTGTATATATGTGTGCGTGTATGTGTGTGTATGTGTTTATGTGTGTTTATGTGTGTGTGTCTGTGTGTGTGTATGTGTGTGTGTATGTGTGTGTGTGTCTGTGTGTGTGTATGTGTGTGCATGTGTGTGTATGTGTGTGTGAGGCAGTTGGAGGCAGTCGCCTTCCAACAACAACAGAGGGCGGAGGAGCGACGCTCACAACAACGAGCAGAGCGCCGGGTGGCTAAAGCACAGCAAGTTGGCACAGTAGGGGCACAGGTGGTGCATCAGCCAGTCATCTCGGTCATCTCGGTCAGTCGACCCGTGGCACCTGCTGGGTCTGCCCCGTGACCTCCTGCCAGCGGGCGTTCGACACTTCACGTGGTAGCCTCAAGGTGCACTTGGCCTGGCACAAGCGTCGTGGTGACGTCACCACCACTTAGTAGCGAATGGCGGTTGTTGTTGTTGTTGTGTGTTCAAGTTCAAGTTTCATGTATTAGGTGTAGCCCTGTGAGCCATTCGGCTCTTGAATCGGGTGCAACCGCAACAAACAAAAAACAAAAACATGAACAAAAAAACATCTTAAAGTGAATATGTGACTGAGTGCAAACAGAAAATCCAAGAAAAGACAGCAAAATATTGCAGAAAAAAAAGCACCGTACACCAACGCTGTGTGCAAAAATCCCAGTGGGATGCAAGTCAAACACCAACAACAACCACAAGACAACTTAGATTAAGGCCATCAGTCTAACTCTGTACTACAACAACACAAACAACAACAACAACCACAAGACAACTTAGATTAAGGCCATGAGTCTAACTCTGTACTACAACAAACAAACATGGCTAAACCAATACACTTTTCGAAATCACCAAAATAAATCCATGAAAGCGATGAAACAGTGATCATAGGAACTGTGACGGTGTAGGTGTGTGTGTGTGTGTATGTGTGTGTGTTTGTGTGTGTGTATGTGTGTGTATGTGTGTATGTGTGTGTGGGTAGTGGTAGTGTAGTGGTTAGCGCTACGCTGTTCTACGAACCCAGCGACCCGACTTCGATTCCTAATCACAGCCAACACCACCACCACTACTACACCACCACCACTAACACCACCATCACCACCATCACCACCACCAGTGACAGCGATGATTGAACCGGTTCTGGGCCTCCGCTAGGTCGACTCAGCCTCAAATGCGTACTGGTGTAGCGGTGTGTGGTAAACATCGCTAGCACTGGGGAGACAAAGGCGGCCGGGCGTGGTGCTGGCCACCCACCCCTCTGTGTGTAGCCACAGTGCCGGTAGCCTTCATAGGTTGCTGCTGCTGCTAATCGCTAACAGCACTTGCCCCTACAGTCTGTCACAGGCTACACGGGGGATATTGTCTTTGTTGATGTGTAATAACACATCACTCTTTGACGCCATCAAAAAAGTTATTTGCAGCGCCACGCCTTATCGCCATCATTAGGGGGCAGATAAGGTGATCCAGTCTCCGACCACCCGGGAACAGGTTTGCGGATTTGTTGAACGGTGGGGAGGGGAAATCCCCAGTCCCTGGGGTGACCCTGCCGAGGTCTGCGGTGCCTGAAATGCAGGGGCGGTTTCTTCATTAGGGCGATTGGGCGACGCACCACCAATGTCATTGAACCACAGAGTCACGCTAGCCGTCACTGTCAGCCTCTGGATATAGTCCAATCAGCGTCATGCTACGTTCTGTGGAGTACCGCCTCTTTTTGGGCGATTTCACTCCGGCTGAGAATCGCCCCGAGTGGCCCCATAGACTTACATTGAAAGATGTTTTTTTTCGACCGGGGGCGCTCTATGGCTTCCGGGAGGGCAAGCCCTAACGTGCTGACGTCATCATACGTGCTAACGTCATCATACGTAAGCACGTTTCATCCAACAATATAATTTATCGCCACCGAGTGGAATCTTTAATAAAATAAACTTGAGTGGTTTGTTTTAATAGTGAGTATAGAAACAAACAAGATGTATTGTAAGAGTCACTTTTTTTCATTAATATTAAAGAAGTGAAGTTGCCTTTACATGCTTAAGCTGTTAATTTATCCATTGCATGGGTGGACCTTATCCTTATCAACCATCCAGACATTTGCCCCCCCTGAGAGATTTTGCAGGAGCCGCCACTGCCTGAAATATTGGAAGAAGAAGTCACCCCCTGTAGGTGGCTGGCTGAGGTGCCATCTTAGATTTGAAGCTTTCGTGACTGCAAGGATTCACATACTCTTAGTTCTTTCGGCAAAGTCACGTAGGTAAAACATGAAATTTAAAGTGATTTATTGTTATTAATTTTAATTTCATTTTTTACCTACGTGACTTTACCGAAAGAACTAAGAGAATGAGGTGCCATCTGTTGAGGAAGTACTGAAGGCGATCCGGAGCCTGAGACCAGGAAAGGCCCCGGGCAGAGATGATCTCTCAAGCGAAATGCTGAGGGAGGGTGGCGTTTGTGCACAGACTGCCCTACATGACATCATAATAACAGTCTGGACCACTGGACGGGTTCTGCAGGATTGGAAGGATGCCCTGGTGGTCCCCCTCTTTAAGAAGGGGAACCGCACAGACTGTAACAACTACAGGGGCATCTCAATCCTCAGTGTGCCAGGAAAGGTCCTGGCAAGGATTATTCAACATCGCCTTGCTAGGCACGCTGAGGAGAGGCTTGCGGAGCCCCAATGCGGTTTCAGGAAAGGGCGGTCCTGCACAGATGCCATATTTTCTGTCCGTCGCTACAGCAGAGGTGTAGGGAATTCCAACAAGACCTACATCTCTAATGTATTGACCTGGTCAAGGCCTATGACACCATCAGTAGGCCTGGGCTCTGGGTTGTTCTTCGTGCTTTCGGAGTCCCTGACCTCTGCTCACGATCATTAAGGACCTTCATGATGGTGAGCGGGCCTGGGTAAAACTACGTGGCCGGAGTCGGAGCCTTTCCCTGTACACCTTGGGGTGCGACAGGGATGTCCTCTGGCTCCCACATTATTTAACATCTATTTCGACTGCATAGTTCGTGAAGCCTTCAATAGCTGTACCGGGGGAATTTCCGTTTGGTACAGATATAATGGGAGGCTGATCGATGCCCGGGTGCGATCAAAGGATGGCTCCCTATTGGTCAACCACGTTATGTATGCCGATGATTTGGTAATAGCTGCTCATTCAGAGGAGGAGTTGGAGATGCTGCTACTGAGACTGGAGCGTGCCACTAAGAGGTGGGCCTTACCATCAGCCCACCAAAACTAAGCACCTGCCTGGGTATTTTGTACCATCGGACACTCCACCCCACAACTCCCAATTGGTGATGGGGCAGTTGTGGAGAGAGTGGAGAGTTTCCCATACCTGGGCAGTGTGCTTATGACCGGCTCCAGTTTATCAGCAGAGGTCTCACTCCGAATCAGTCGAGCGGCAATATCTTTTCATCGGTTGCGTAACGCTGTGTGGAAGCTACCTGGTCTGTCGCTCCGCACGAAGCTTCAGGTCTTCTCGGCCACGGTCATTCCCTCCTTCTCTACGCTTGCGAGACGTGGACCCCCTGGTGGAGCATCTTCGCCGGTTGGAAACATTTAGGCTGGCCTGCCTACGATCCATCCTGGGTTTAACCAGGCTGGATTGTGTGAGGAGCTCACAAATCCTTGAAAGATCTGGGCAAAGTCCCATCAGTGAGCTCCTCCGGCAGGCAAGGCTGCGTTGGCTGGGTCATGTAGCCCGCATGCCCAGCCACCGCATGCCTAAACAGCTTTTGTTCGGCCGGATCGAGGGGGCTAGACGGGCGCGGCACGGGCTGGAGAAGAGATGGAGTGATGTGGTACAGGAGGACGTGGAGCTGAGTGGACTTGCCGATGACTGGTATCAGCGGTGTCAAGATCGCCTCAGTAGAGGAGGCTCGTGAAGGACGCTACTGGGCAGTTGGAGGCAGTCGCCCTCCAACAACAACGGAGGGCGGAGGAGCGACGCTCACAACAACGAGCGGAGCGCCGGGTGGCTAAAGCACAGCAAGTTGGCACAGTAGGGGGCACAGGTGGTGCATCAGCCAGTCATCTTAGTCAGTCGACCCGTGGCATGGTCTGCCCGTGACCTCCTGCCAGCGGGCGTTCGACACTTCACGTGGCCTCATGGTGCACTTGGCCTGGCACAAGCGTCGTGGTGACGTCACCGCCACTTAGTGGCGAATGGCGGTTGTTGTTGTTGTTGNTGTGTATGTATGTGGTNAGTATGTGTGTGTATGTGTGTGTATGTATGTGTGTTTATATGTGTTTGTATGTCTGTGTGTGTATGTGTGTATGTGTGTGTATATGTGTGTGTATGTGTGTGTGTGTATGTCTGTGTGTATATGTGTGTGTATGTGTGTGTGTATGTATGTGTGCTGTATGTGTGTGTGTGNTGTNGTGTGTGTGGATGTGTGTGTGTATGTATGTGTGTGTATGTGTGTGTATATGTGTGTTTATATGTATGTATGTGTGTGCGTATGTGTGTGTGCATGTGTGTGTGTATGTGTGTATGTGTGNATATGTGTGTGTATGTGTGTGTGTATTTATGTGTGTGTATATGTGTGTATGTGTGTGTGTACTTGTGTATGTGTGTGTATGTATGTGTGTATGTGTGTATATATGTGTATGTGTGTGTGTATGTATGTGTGTGTGTATGTGTGTATGTGTATGTAGTGTGTATGTGTGTGTATGTATGTGTGTATATGTGTGTGTGTATGTGTGTGTATGTATGTGTGTATATGTCACTGTGTGTATATGTGTGTGTATGTATGTGTGTATGTGTGTGTATGTGTGTGTGCATGTATGCGTGCATGCGTGTGTGTGTGTAATGCTGGAAATCGATACTTGCATTAGTCACAAAGCATAACCCGATCTGCCGACGCGTCCAGGACATCATTTTCTTGGAAGTCATCGGAATCATCATTATCATCAGCGGCACATCAAATAGAACATCGCTTGCACGTGAGAGACCTTGTGGAGGTCATGGGTTTGATCCCGACACGGACGCAANTATGCTGCTGACGCATATTTGCTGCCGCTATGTGTCTCTCTCCGTATGATATCAGTTTATGCACTCGCTACTAGCAGCACTTGCCCCTACAGCCCTGCTACTAGAGGCTACCTGGGGGAGCTTTGTCTGTGTGATCTAGGTGGTCTACTAGCAGCACTTGCCCNTACAGCCCTCTAGAGGCTACCTGGAGGTCTTTGTCTGTGTGTGTCTCATAGGTGGTGCTACTCGCTACTAGCAGCACTTGCCCCTACAGCCTACTAGAGGCTACCTGGAGGTCTTTGTCTGTGTGTCTCTAGGTGGTGTCTNGCTACTAGCAGCACTTGCCCTACAGCCTGCTAGAGGCTACCTGTCTTTGTCTGTGTGTATATCATAGGTGGTGCTACNCGCAGCACTTGCCCCTACAGCCCTGCTAGAGGCTACCTGGGGATCTTTGTTGTGTGTAGCCTCATAGGTAGNCCGCTACTAACAGCACTTGCCCCTACAGCCCTGCTAGAGGCTACCTGGGGAGCTTTGTCTGTGTGTGTATCATAGGTGTGCTACTCGCTACTGCAGCACTTGCCCCTGCAGCCCTGCTAGAGGCTACCTGGGGAGCTTTGTCTGCTGTGNATCATAGGTGGTGCTACTNGCTACTAGCAGCACTTGCCCCTACAGCCCTGCTAGAGGCTACCTGGGGAGCTTTGTCTGTGTGTGNACATCATAGGTGTGCTACTCGCTACTAGCAGCACTTGCCCCTGCAGCCCTGCTAGAGGCTACCTGGGGGAGCTTTGTCTGCGTGTGTATCTAGGTGGTGCTGTCGCTACTANCAGCACTTCCCTACAGCCCTGCTAGAGGCTACCTGGGGGAGCTTTGTCTTTGTGCACACTTTGATCGTGTCACCCCAAAAGCAATTTAATCGGGAGAAANGTGGGATTCATCGAGCTCATTAAATCATCTCAGTCATTATCATCATCATCCGCTCTTAAATGAACANCACCATTATTCGCTCCATCATCAGCACCCTCATTGAGGTGAGTTGGTGATGAGTGAGTGGGGTGGGTGGTGGATGAGTGGTGAGTTGGTGGATGAGTGCGTGAGTTGGTGATGAGTGAGTGGTGATGNGTGGTGGGTGAATGAGCGAGTGAGTGGATGAGTGAGTGGATGAGTGAGTGGGGTGGTGGTGAGTGATGATGGTGGGTGGTGAGTGAGTGGTGNGTGAGTNGGTGAGTGAGTNGATGNGTNNGTGAGTGTGGTGAATAGGTGNGTGAGTGGGTGAGTGATGAATAGGTGAGTGATGANTGGTGGTGAGTGGGTGAGTGAGTGAGTGAGTGAATGGTGAGTGAGTTGATGAGTGGGTGAGTGAGTGAGTGGATGAGTGAGTGAGTGAGTCAATGNATGAGTGAGTGGATGAGTGAGTGAATGTGAATGAGTGAGTGGATAGTGAGTGGGTGAGTGGNTGNGTGAGTGAGTGAGTGGTGAGTGATGTGAGTGAGTGGCATGAGTGAGTGGATGAGTGAGTGAGTGAGTNAGTGAGTGAATGAGTGAATGAGTGAGCNGAAGTGNANAGTGAGTGAGTGAGTGAGTAGATGAGTGAGTGAGTGGGTGGGCGAGTGGGTGAGTGAGTNAGTGAGTGATGAGTGAGTGAGTGGGTGAGTGAGTGAGTGAGTGAGTGAGCGAGTGAGTGAGTGAATGAGTGAGTAGTTGAGTGAGTGAATGGATGAGTGAGTGAGTGGATGAGTGAGTGAGTGGATGATGGATGAGTGAGTGGATNAGTGAGTGGATGAGTGGTGGATNAATAAGTGAGTGNTGAGTGGATGCAGTGAGTGGNGTGAGTGGATGAGTGAGTGAGTGAATGAGTGAGTGGATGGGAGAGAGAGTGAGTGGATGAGTAGTGTAGTGAGTGGAGTGAGTGAGTGGGAGTGAATGAGTGAATGCGGNTGAGTGAGTGGATGGGNGATGGATGAGTGAGTGGATGAGTGAGTGGATGCAGTGATTGAGTGAGTGGGAGTGAGTGGTGAGTGGATGAGTGAGTGGATGAGTGAGTGATGAGTGAGTGGATGNCTGAGTGGGTGAGTGGATGAGTGAGTGGATGAGTGAGTGAATGAGTGAATGAGTGAGTGGTGGGTGAGTGGTGAGTGAGTGGGTNAGATGAGTGAGTGGGTGAGTGTGTGNGTGAGGGAATAAGTGAGTGAGTGTTGTGAGTGAGTGGGTAATGAGTGAAGTNAGTGAGTGTGAGTGAGTGATGAGTGAGTGAGTAATGATGAGTGTGAGTGAGTGAATAGGGTGAGTGAGTGAGTNNATGAGTGAGTGAGTGACTGNTGAGTGAGTGGATGAGTGAGTGAATGAGTGAGTGGATGGGTGAGTGGATGAGTGAGTGGATGAGTGAGTGACGATGAGTGAGTGGATGAGTGAGTGGATGAGTGAGTGANTGAGTGAGTGTGAGTGAGTGAGTGGATGAGTGAGTGGATGAGTNAGTGAGTGGATGAATAGGTGAGTGATGAGTGAGTGAGTGGTTGAGTGGATGAGTGCGTGAGTGAGTGGGTGAATGGGTGAGTGATGCAGTGTGAGTAAGTGAATGAGTGAGTGANTGAGTGAGTGAGTGAGTGGATGAGTGAAGGATGAGTGAGTTAGCGGTGAGTGAGTGAATGAGTGAGTGGATGAGTGAATGGATGAGTGAGTGAGTGGATGAGTGAGTGGATGAGTGAGGATGAGTGAGTGAGTGGATGAGTGAGTNGATGAGTGAGTGGATGACTGAGTGAGCCACATGGCTGCATTCCTCCCGATTTTAATGCGTCGCTCGGGACCTTCGCTCCACCTCTAGGTGACGGCCGTCAAATCTCTGCCGACGACGTCCAGTCGGACAAGGGATACCGATTCGCTGACGTGCCCGCCGGCACCACCAACACGCCGCTCAATCATCGCTTACGATATCGTTTACCGAGGTGTCGGTGACTTTAAAAAGAATACAACACGAGGGGAGGGAGGGGAGGGAGGGGGGGAGGGAGGGAGGAGAGGAGGGAGGAGGAGAGGGAGGGAGGAGAGGGAGGGAGGAGGGAGGAGGGAGGNGAGGGAGGAGGGAGGATGGAGGGAGGGAGGAGGGAGGGAGGGANGGAGGATAAGGAGGAGGGGGGAGGGGGGGAGGGAGGGAGGNAGGATGAGGGAGGGNAGGGAGGAGGGAGGGAGGAGGGAGGGAGGGAGGACATTGNGGGAGGGAGGGAGGAGGGAGGAGGGAGGGTAGGAGGGAGGGAGGGAGGGAGAGGGGGAGGAGGGAGGGAGGGAGGAGGAGAGGGAGGGGNAGGGAGGGGGAGGAGAGGGAGGGGGGAGGAGGGAGGGAGGGAGGAGAGGAGGGAGGAGGAGGGAGGNGAGGGAGGGGAGGAGGGAGGGGAGGGNAGGGAGGGGAGGNAGGGAGGAGGGGGAGGAGGGAGGAGGNGAGGGAGGGAGGAGGGNAGGNAGGGAGGAGGGAGGGAGGATCGAGGGAGGGAGGGAGGAGGGAGGGAGGGAGGGAGGGAGGGGAGGGAGGGGGAGGAGGGAGGAGAGGGAGGGAGGGAGAGGGAGGAGGGAGGGAGGGAGGGAGGGAGGGAGGAGGGGAGGGAGGGAGGGGAGGGAGGGAGGGAGGAGAGGGGGAGGGAGGAGAGGGAGGAGGAGAGGGAGGAGAGGGAGGAGAGGGAGGGAGGGAAGCGGAGGCCCAGAACCGGTTCAATCATCGCTGTCACTGGTGGTGGTGATGGTGGTGATGGTGGTGTTAGTGGTGGTGGTGGTAGTAGTGGTGGTGGTGTTGGCTGTGATTAGGAATCGAAGTCGGGTCGCTGGGTTCGTAGAACAGCGTAGCGCTAACCACTACACTACCACTACCCACACACACATACACACATACACACACATACACACACACAAACACACACACATACACACACACACACACACACCTACACCGTCACAGTTCCTATGATCACTGTTTCATCGCTTTCATGGATTTATTTTGGTGATTTCGAAAAGTGTATTGGTTTAGCCATGTTTGTTTGTTGTAGTACAGAGTTAGACTCATGGCCTTAATCTAAGTTGTCTTGTGGTTGTTGTTGTTGTTTGTGTTGTTGTAGTACAGAGTTAGACTGATGGCCTTAATCTAAGTTGTCTTGTGGTTGTTGTTGGTTGTTTGACTTGCATCCCACTGGGATTTTTGCACACAGCGTTGGTGTACGGTGCTTTTTTTTCTGCAATATTTTGCTGTCTTTTCTTGGATTTTCTGTTTGCACTCAGTCACATATTCACTTTAAGATGTTTTTTTGTTCATGTTTTTGTTTTTTGTTTGTTGCGGTTGCACCCGATTCAAGAGCCGAATGGCTCACAGGGCTACACCTAATACATGAAACTTGAACTTGAACACACAACAACAACAACAACCGCCATTCGCTACTAAGTGGTGGTGACGTCACCACGACGCTTGTGCCAGGCCAAGTGCACCTTGAGGCTACCACGTGAAGTGTCGAACGCCCGCTGGCAGGAGGTCACGGGGCAGACCCAGCAGGTGCCACGGGTCGACTGACCGAGATGACCGAGATGACTGGCTGATGCACCACCTGTGCCCCCTACTGTGCCAACTTGCTGTGCTTTAGCCACCCGGCGCCTGCTCGTTGTTGGAGCGTCGCTCCTCCGCCCTCTGTTGTTTTGGAAGGCGACTGCCTCCAATGCCTCACACACACATACACACACATGCACACACATACACAACACAGACACACACACACATACACACACACATACACACACACAGACACACACACATAAACACACATAAACACATACACACACATAACGCACACATATATACACACATACATACATAAACACATACACACACATACATTCCAACATACATACACACACACATACATACACACACACACATAAACACATACATACCAACATAACACTCATACATACCACCACACACATAAACACATACACACACATAATACACACACATACACACATACTAACACACATACACACACATACACACAAACACACACACAATACACACACACACACATACACACACATAAACACACACACATAATACACACACACACAGCCACGTGCAATGTGTCGCTACAGCGCGTGCCGCTGGGAGATTGATCGACAGTAATGGAACTAGTGGTAACCGCCCGTTCTACCAGTCGCACCTGTGGCCACGGCAGGAGCATCTGCTATCNAGAGGGGGCGGGTGGGGGGGTGCGGGGTGGGGTGCGGGGGGTGCGGGGGGGGGTGCGGGGGGGGTGTGCGGGGGGGGTGGGGGTGGGGTGCGGGGGGGGGTGGGGGGGGGGTGCGGGGGGGTGCAGGGGGGGGGGGTGTGGGGGGTGCGGGGGGGGGGTGGGTGGGGGGGGGGTGTGGGGGGGGGGTGTGGGGGGGGTGCGGGGGGGGGTGGGGGGGGGGGTGCGGGGGGGGTGCGGGGTGGGGGTGCGGGCGGGGGGGTGCGGGGGGGGTGCGGGGGGGGTGCGGGGGGGGTGCGGGGGGGTGCGGGGGGGTGCGGTGGGGGCCGAGCCTTGCAACGCCGGGCAGGATAAAAGGACGAGTTCCAACTCGCAATCGGGGCTGCCGTAATCTTCCCCGCGATCTTAACCACGATCTTAACCACGATCTTAATCACAATCTTAACCATGATCTTAATCACAATCTTAACCATGATCTTAATCACAATCTTAACCATGATCTTAATCACAATCTTAACCATGATTTAATCACGATCTTAACCATGATCTTAATCACGATCTTAACCACGATCTTAATCACGATCTTAACCACGATCTTCACCGCGATCTTCACCGCAATCTTCACCACGATCTTCACCACGATCTTCACCGCGATCTTAACCACGATCTTCTCCACGATCTTAACCACGATCTTCACCACGATCTTAACCACGATCTTAATCACAATCTTCACCACGATCTTCACCACGATCTTCACTACGATCTTAACCGCGATCTTAACCACGATCTTCACTACGATCTTAACCACGATCTTCACCGCGATCTTCACCACGATCTTAACCACGATCTTCACCACGATCTTAATCACAATCTTCACCGCGATCTTCACCACGATCTTAACCACGATCTTAACCACGATCTTCACCACGATCTTCACCACGATCTTAACCACGATCTTCACCACGATCTTAACCACGATCTTCACCACGATCTTCACCACGATCTTAACCACGATCTTAATCACAATCTTCACCGCGATCTTCACCACGATCTTAACCACGATCTTAACCACGATCTTCACCACGATCTTAATCACAATCTTCACCGCGATCTTCACCACGATCTTAACCACGATCTTAACCACGATCTTCACCACGATCTTCACCACGATCTTAACCACGATCTTCACCACGATCTTCACCACGATCTTAACCACGATCTTAACCACGATCTTAACCACGATCTTCACCACGATCTTAACCACAATCTTAACCATGATCTTAATCACGATCTTAACCACGATCTTAACCGCGATCTTAACCACGATCTTAACCACGATCTTAACCGCGATCTTAACCACGATCTTAACCACGATCTTAACCGCGATCTTAACCACGATCTTAACCATGATCTTAACCACGATCTTAACCACGATCTTAACCACGATCTTAACCATGATCTTAACCACGATCTTAACCGCGATCTTAACCACGATCTTAACCACGATCTTAACCACGATCTTAACCATGATCTTAACCACGATCTTAACCACGATCTTAACCGCGATCTTAACCACGATCTTAACCACGATCTTAACCACGATCTTAATCACGATCTTAACCATGATCTTAATCACGATCTTAACCACGATCTTAACCACGATCTTAACCACGATCTTAACCACGATCTTAACCACGATCTTAACCACGATCTTAACCACGATCTTCACCGCGATCTTAATCACGATCTTAACCGCGATCTTAACCACGATCTTAATCACGATCTTAATCACGATCTTAATCACGATCTTAACCACGATCTTAACCACGATCTTAATCACGATCTTAATCACGATCTTAACCACGATCTTAACCACGATCTTAACCATGATTTTAATCACGATCTTAACCGCGATCTTAACCACGATCTTAATCACGATCTTAACCACGATCTTAATCACGATCTTAACCATGATTTAATCACGATCTTAACCACGATCTTAACCATGATCTTAATCACGATCTTAACCATGATTTAATCACGATCTTAATCACGATCTTAACCATGATTTAATCACGATCTTAATCACGATCTTAATCACGATCTTAACCACGATCTTAACCATGATCTTAATCACGATCTTAACCATGATTTTAATCACGATCTTAATCACGATCTTAACCATGATTTTAATCACGATCTTAATCACGATCTTAACCATGATTTTAATCACGATCTTAATCACGATCTTAACCATGATTTTAATCACGATCTTAACCACGATCTTAACCATGATCTTAATCACGATCTTAACCATGATTTTAATCACGATCTTAATCACGATCTTAACCATGATTTTAATCACGATCTTAACCACGATCTTAATCACGATCTTAATCACGATCTTAACCATGATTTTAATCACGATCTTAATCACGATCTTAACCACGATCTTAATCACGATCTTAACCATGATTTAATCACGATCTTAATCACGATCTTAACCATGATCTTAATCACGATCTTAACCATGATTTNAATCACGATCTTAACCACGATCTTAATCACGATCTTAATCACGATCTTAACCATGATTTTAATCACGATCTTAATCACGATCTTAACCACGATCTTAATCACGATCTTAACCACGATCTTAACCACGATCTTAATCACGATCTTAACCACGATCTTAACCATGATTTTAATCACGATCTTAACCACGATCTTAATCACGATCTTAATCACGATCTTAACCACGATCTTAATCACGATCTTAACCACGATCTTAATCACGATCTTAACCATGATTTTAATCACGATCTTAATCACGATCTTAACCATGATTTTAATCACGATCTTAATCACGATCTTAACCATGATTTTAATCACGATCTTAACCACGATCTTAACCATGATCTTAATCACGATCTTAACCATGATTTTAATCACGATCTTAATCACGATCTTAACCATGATCTTAACCACGATCTTAATCACGATCTTAATCACGATCTTAATCACGATCTTAATCACGATCTTAACCATGATCTTAACCACGATCTTAATCACGATCTTAATCACGATCTTAACCATGATTTTAATCACGATCTTAATCACGATCTTAACCACGATCTTAACCATGATCTTAATCACGATCTTAACCATGATTTTAATCACGATCTTAACCACGATCTTAATCACGATCTTAACCACGATCTTAACCACGATCTTAATCACGATCTTAACCACGATCTTAATCACGATCTTAATCACGATCTTAACCACGATCTTAATCACGATCTTAACCACGATCTTAACCACGATCTTAACCACGATCTTAATCACGATCTTAACCACGATCTTAATCACGATCTTAACCACGATCTTAACCACGATCTTAACCATGATCTTAACCACGATCTTAATCATGATCTTAACCACGATCTTAATCACGATCTTAACCACGATCTTAATCACGATCTTAATCACGATCTTAACCACGATCTTAACCATGATCTTAACCACGATCTTAATCACGATCTTAACCACGATCTTAACCATGATCTTAACCACGATCTTAACCACGATCTTAACCACGATCTTAACCACGATCTTAATCACGATCTTAATCACGATCTTAACCACGATCTTAACCACGATCTTAATCACGATCTTAACCACGATCTTAACCACGATCTTAACCATGATCTTAACCACGATCTTAATCACGATCTTAACCACGATCTTATCACGATCTTAATCACGATCTTAACCACGATCTTAACCATGATCTTAACCACGATCTTAATCACGATCTTAACCACGATCTTAACCATGATCTTAACCACGATCTTCACTACGATCTTAATCACGATCTTAACCATGATCTTAACCACGATCTTAATCACGATCTTAATCACGATCTTAATCACGATCTTAACCACGATCTTAACCACGATCTTAACCACGATCTTCACTACGATCTTAACCGCGATCTTAACCACAATCTTAATCACAATCTTAACTACGATCTTAACCACGATCTTAATCACGATCTTAACCATGATCTTAACCACGATCTTAACCATGATTTAATCACGATCTTAATCACGATCTTCACCACGATCTTAACCGCGATCTTAACCACGATCTTAACCGCGATCTTAACCACGATCTTCACCGCGATCTTCACCACGATCTTAACCACGATCTTCACCACGATCTTAATCACGATCTTCACTACGATCTTAACCACGATCTTCACCACGATCTTAATCACAATCTTCACTACGATCTTAACCACGATCTTAACCACGATCTTCACCGCGATCTTCACCACGATCTTCACCACGATCTTCACCACGATCTTAATCACGATCTTAACCACGATCTTCACCACGATCTTCACCGCGATCTTCACCACGATCTTCACCGCGATCTTCACCACGATCTTCACCACGATCTTAACCACGATCTTAACCACGATCTTCACTACGATCTTAACCACGATCTTCACCACGATCTTAATCACAATCTTCACCGCGATCTTCACCACGATCTTAACCACGATCTTAACCACGATCTTAATCGCGATCTTCACCACGATCTTAACCACGATCTTAACCACGATCTTAATCACGATCTTCACCACGATCTTCACCGCGATCTTCACCACGATCTTAACCACGATCTTAACCACGATCTTAACCACGATCTTAACCACGATCTTAACCGCGATCTTCACCACGATCTTAATCACAATCTTCACCGCGATCTTCACCACGATCTTAACCACGATCTTAACCACGATCTTCACCACGATCTTCACCACGATCTTCACCGCGATCTTAACCACGATCTTAACCACGATCTTAATCACGATCTTAACCACGATCTTCCCCGCGAGCTTCCCGCTGTGGGTCTGTCAGCGTGTTGGCTGTCCTGACCCGGTGCGTGGTTATCGCCTGAGGCTGTGAAAGCCGGAATGAGAGAGAAAGAGTGAGAGTACCTGCTACTAGTGTCTGTGAATTAGCAAACTGCATTTGGTGTCAGAAGTGGGGTGTCGCGTGTAAACGAGCTCGTGTCCCTCGATATCCTAGCGCCATTTCCTACCACTCCGTTGTAGTTTTCAGTTGCATTTATTAGGTAGAGCCCTGTGAGCCATTCGGCTCTTGAATCGGGTGCAACCGCAACGAACAAAACAGTAAAACGTGAACAAGAAAACATCTTGAAGTGAATATGTGAAAAATCCAGGAAAAAACGGCATAAATATTGCAGCGAAAAAGCAGCGCACACCAACGCTGTGTGCTAAAATCTCAGTGGGATGCAAGTAAAACAACAACAACAACAACCACAAGACAACTTAGATTAAAGCCATCATTCTAACTCCATACTACAACAAACAAACATGGCCAAACCAAAAAACTTTTAAAAATCCCTCAAATAAAGCCATGAAAGCAATGTAACAGTGATCATAGGAACTGTGACCGAATTTTCACAATAAACGACATAAACAACATGTACCACCAGGAACCCTGTAGCCATAGCTGGCTGCATGAGTCACTCCACAACATCAGGAGCATCAATCGGAGTGCAAAAAGGTCGTGGAAGTGACTTCTGGTATCCGTTCTTTATTTGTCTTTCTTTACAACACTGGACCACGTGGCAGCCTGGACCACGTGGTCTGCCTGGACCACGTGGGCAGCCTGGACCACGTGGCAGCCTGGACCACGTGGTCAGCCTGGACCACGTGGCAGCCTGGACCACGTGGCAGCCTGGACCACGTGGCAGCCTGGACCACGTGGCCACCCTCCGCGTTCCAGTCTGACCACGTGGTTCGTCTCCAACCCGGGTCACGTGGTACCTTTCACCACCTGGTTAGCCTCCATGGAATCCTAGACTCCATCGTACTCCCGGGACAGCGCCCTACTGTCTCCCCACGTGGCCAAAGCCAGGACCACATCTGCAGCTGTACCTATGACGTCAGGACCACGCCCCTGACTCGTCCCCATTGGCTGTGGCCAAAGCCAGCAGCCTCATCTACTTGCGCTGCCTTCCCAACGTGGGCAGCCTGGTCCACGTGGCCAAAGACACCAGAACCACATCTACTGCCTGTACCTTCCCATGACGTCAGGGCCACGCCTGGCTTCACCCCATTGGCTGTGGGCCAGGACCGGGAGCCAATCATCGTAACGAGGCTGGATCCATCAGTAACCCGGGTATGTCCTCACATTACAGGAGTTAAAAATTTGACCACCTTTAAAGATCAGCACACCAAATCAAAACCAAGTCGGCCAGCATGGCCCCGAGGATCAGTCGGCGGCGTCCACGCGTTCCTGCATGGTTATGTGATACGGCCTGGAGCGTCTACCGTTGGACCAGGCGAGGTCCAAACGGGTTTGATTCCTTAGAGCCGCACCAGGGTAGCAAACGAGTACCCGTACCCGGCCATATACCCGTACCCGGGTACCCGGCCGGGTACGGGTAGGTACGGGTACCCGATTGCGACCTCTGGGATGAAGCCATGGCAAGCGCGGATGGGTTGATTCTAGAAACTTGAATTGTGAGAAGAGACAAGACGTTGGGAAATGAGTGACAAACGGTGACTCACCAGTGACTCACGGCCTACCCGTACCAGCCGGGTACGGGTAGCCGGGTATCGGGTAGGGTACAGGTATCGGTACCGATTGCGACCTCTGAGATGAAGCCATGTTGCAGGCGCGGGTTGGGTTGATTCTAGGAACTTGAATTGTGAGAAGAGACAAGACGTTGGGATGAGTGACAAACGGTGACTAACCAGTGACTCACGGTCTACCCGGCTTCCCGTACCCGGCCGCACCAGGGTCGCAAACAGGTACCCTACCCGTACCCTACCGTACCCGGCCGTATGGGTGGGTGGGTATCGGGTACCTGATTGCGACCTTGGGTGAAGCCATGTTGCAGGCGCGGGTGGGTTGATTCGGAACTTGAATTGTGAGACGAGAGACGTTGGGAANTGAGTGACAAACGGTGACTCAGTGACTCACGGCCTACCGTACCCGTACGCCACACCAGGGTCGCAAACGGGTACGTACCCGGCCGGGTACGGGTAGCGGGTATCGGGTAGGGTACGGGTATCGGGTACCCGGTTGCGACATCAGGACCGGGGCCGACATTTTTCCTCAAAACTATTGCAAGAAGGGGTCGAACCTCGCCCTACCATCCCCAGACTGACAGGATGGCAGAGCGTTTTACATATGTAGAGGTGTTACGAGTGGTTGGGTGAGTTAGTGGGTGAGTGAGTGGGTGGATGGGTATGGGTGGTGAGTGGTGGTGGTGGGGGTGGGTGGTGGGGGTGAGTGAGTGGGTGAGTGTGGTGGGTGGATGGGTGAGTGGGTGGTGGTGGTAGGGGTGAGTGGGTGGGTGGGTGAGTGGTTGGGTGAGTGAGTGAGTGAGTGGGTGAGTGGGTGGTGGNTGGTGGGTGAGTGGGTGAGTGGGTGGGTGAGTGGGTGGCTGAGTGGGTGGTGAGTGAGTAGGTGAATGGGTGAGTGAGTGGTGAGTGGGTGAGTGAGTGAGTGGGTGGCGGTGGGGTGAGTGGTTGGGTGAGTTAGTGGTGGTGAGTGAGTGGGTGAGTGGTGGTGGNTGAGTGGGTGGGTGGTGGGTGAGTTGGTGAGTGGGTGGGTGAGTGGGTGGGTGGGTGGGTGAGTGGGTGGGTGGTGGTGAGGGGTGAGTGGTTGGGTGAGTGGGTGGTGAGTGGGTGAGTGAGTGAGTGGGTGGCGGTGGGGGATGAGTGGTTGGGTGAGTTAGTGGTGGGTGGATGGATGGGTGAGTGGGTGGTGGTGGTGGGGGTGAGTGGTTGGGTGAGTGGGTGAGTGGGTGAGTGGGTGAGTGGGTGGGTGAGTGGGTGAGTGGGTGAGTGGGTGGGTGGGTAAGTGGGTGGGTGGGTGAGTGGGTGGGTGAGTGGTGGGGGTGAGTGGTTGGGTGAGTTAGTGGGTAGGTGGATGGATGAGTGGGTGGTGGTGGTAGGGGGTGAGTGGGTGGGTGGGTGAGTGGTTGGGTGAGTGAGTGGGTGGGTGAGTGGGTGAGTGGATGGATGGGTGGGTGAGTGAGTGAGTGAGTGGGTGAGTGGGTGGGTGAGTGGGTGGCTGAGTGGGTGGGTGAGTGAGTAGGTGAATGGGTGAGTGAGTGGGTGATGAGTGAGTGGGTGGTGGTGGTGGGGGGTGAGTGGTTGGGTTAGTGAGTGGGTGGGTGAGTGGGTGGGTGGGTGAGTGAGTGGGTGGGTGGGTGATTGGGTGGGTGAGCAGGTGAGTGGGTGAGTAAGTGGGTGGGTGAATGGTGAGTGAGTGGGTGGGTGAGTGGTGGGTGAGTGAGTAGGTGAATGGGTGAGTGAGTGGGTGAGTGAGTGAGTGGGTGGCGGTGGGGGATGAGTGGTTGGGTGAGTTAGTGGGTGGGTGAGTGAGTGGGTGAGTGGTGAGTGAGTGAGTGGGTGGTGGTGGGGGTGAGTGGTGGGTGAGTGCTGAGTGAGTGGGTGAGTGGGTGGGTGAGTGGGTGAGTGGGTGGGTGGGTGGTGAGTGGGTGGGTAAATGGGTGGGTGAGTGGGTGGGTGAGTGAGTAGGTGAATGGGTGAGTGAGTGGGTGAGTGGGTGAGTGAGTGGGTGGCGGTGGGGTTGAGTGGTTGGGTGAGTGAGTGGGTGAGTGGGTGAGTGAGTGAGTGGGTGGATGGTGGTGGGGGTGAGTGTTGAGTGAGTTAGTGGGTGGGTGGATGGATGGATGGATGGGTGAGTGGGTGGTGTAGTGGGGGTGAGTGGGTGGGTGAGGGGTGGGTGAGTGGTGGGTGAGTGGGTGGGTGAGTGAGTGGGTGAGTGAGTGGGTGGGTGAGCAGTGAGTGGGTGGTGGGTCGTGAGTGGTGGGTGAGTGAGTGGGTGAGTGAGTAGGTGGGTGAGTGAGTGGGTGAGTGGGTGAGTGAGTGAGTGGGTGGGTGGGGATGAGTGGTTGGGTGAGTTAGTGGGTGGGTGGGTGGGTGAGTGAGTGGTGAGTGGGTAAGTGAGTGAGTGGGTGGGTGGTGGTGGGGGGTGAGTGGTTGGGTGAGTTAGTGGGTGAGTGGATGGGTGAGTGGGTGGTGGTGGTGGGGGTGAGTGGGTGGGTGAGTGGGTGGTGAGTGAGTGGGTGGTGGTGGGGGGTGAGTGGTTGGGTGAGTTAGTGGGTGGGTGGATGGATGGGTGAGTGGGTGGTGGTGGTGGGGGATGAGTGGTGGATGAGTGGGTGGGTGAGTGGGTGGGTGAGTGGGTGGGTGGGTGAGTGGATGGGTGGGTGAGTGAGTGGTGAGCAGGTGAATGGGTGAGTGGGTGAGTGAGTAGATGGGTGAGTGAGTGGGTGAGTGGGTGGGTGAGTGAGTGGGTGAGTAAATGGGTGAGTGGGTGAGTAAATGGTGAGTGGGTTAGTGAGTGGGTGAATGGGTGTTTCTCGCTACTAGCAGCACTTGCCCCTACAGCCCTGCTAGAGGCTACCTGGGGGAGCATTGTCTGTGTGTGTGTTTTGGCACTTTGTTGGGTCATCCGCAGTTGACCTTACAGAGTTTATGTGTGTTTCCCTATGTGTGTGTACACGTGTATTTGTCTGTGTGTGTGTGCGTCTGTGTGTGTCTGTGTGTGTGTCTGTGTGTGTGTGTCTGTGTGTGTGTCTGTGTGTGTGTGTCTGTGTGTGTGNATCTGTGTGTACGTGTGTCTGTGTGTGTGACTGTGTGTGTTTGTGTGTGTTTGTCTGTGTGTTTTTGTGTGTGTATGTTTCCCTCTGTGTGTACACGTGTATGTGTCTGTGTTTTTTATGAATTTGTGTGTGTGACTTTGTGTGTGTGTCTCTGTGTGTGTCTGTGTGTGTGTCTGTGTGTGTGTACACGTGTATTTGTCTGTGTGTGTGTCTGTGTGTGTGTCTGTGTGTGTGTCTGTGTGTGACTGTGTCTGTGTGTGTGTGGCTGTGTGTGTGTACTGTGTGTACTGTGTGTGTGTTGTGTGTGTGTTGTGTGTGTGTGTACTGTGTGGTGTGTGTGTACGGTGTGTGTGTACTGTGTGTGTGTGTACTGTGTGTGTACTGTGTGTGTGGTGTGTGTNGTGTGTACCGTGCGTGTGCTGTATGTGTGGGGTGTGTGTATTTACTGTGTGTGTGGTGTGTGTGGTATGTGTGGTGTTTGTGTACTGTGTGTGTACTGTGTGTGTACAGTGTGTGTGGTGATGGTGGTGGTGGTAGTGGTGATGGTGGTGATGGTGGTGATGGTAGTGGTGATGGTGGTGGTGGTAGTGGTGGTCGTGGTGGTGATGGTGATGATGGTGATGATGATGGTGGTGGTTATGAAATGGTGGTGATGATGAAATGGTGATGATGATGAAATGGTGATGATGGTGTGGTGGTTTGAAATGATGATAATGCAATGGTGATGATGGTGGTGGTTATGAAATACTGATGATGAAATGAGGATGGTGGTCGTGGTGATGATGGTGGTGGTGGTTTTGAAATGATGATAATGCAATGGTGATGATGGTGGTGGTTATGAAATGATGATGAAATGAGGATGGTGGTGGTGGTTTTGAAATGATGATGACGAAATGGTGATGGTGGTGGTGGTGGTTTTGCGTCACACAACTTTCTGCGTGGATTGCGCGCAGGAATCCACTTAGGAGTGGTGGCGCCGCGGTTAGCGCACTGCAGGGCACCACCACCATCAACAACCACCACCACCCCACCACAACCTCCACCACCACCACTACCACCACCACCTCCACCACCATCACCACCACCTCCAAAACCACCACAACCTCCACCACCACCACTACCACCACCATCTCCACCACAACCTCCACCTCCACCACCACCACTACCACCACCACCTCCACCACTGCCATTAACACACACCACCACCATCACCACCAGTGACAGCGATTATCTGAATCGGTCCTGGCCTCCCCTAGGTCGACTCAGCTTCAAATGAGTAGCTGGTGTAGCGATGTGTAGTAAACATTGCCACTGGGAGACAAAGGCGGCCGGGCGTGGTGCTGGCCACCCACCCCTCGTGTGCCAGTGCCGGTAGCCTTCATAAGTGCTGGCTAACAGCACTTGCCCTACAGCCCTGCGAGAGGCTACCTGGGGAGATTTGTCTGTGTGTACATCATAGGTGGTGCTACTCGCTACTAGCAGCACTTGCCCCTACAGCCCTGATAGAGGCTACCTGGGGGAGCTTTGTCTGTGTGCATCATAGGTGGTGCTACTCGCTACTAGCAGCACTTGCCCCTGCAGCCCTGCTAGAGGCTACATGGGGAGCTTTGTCTGTGTGTACATCATAGGTGGTGCTACTCGCCACTAGCAGCACTTGCCCTGCAGCCCTGCTAGAGGCTACCTGGGGGAGCTTTGTCTGTGTGTACATCATAGGTGGTGCTACTCGCTACTAGCAGCACTTGCCCTACAGCCCTGCTAGAGGCTACCTGGGGGAACTTTGTCTGTGTGTGCATCATATGTGGTGCTGCTAGCAGCACTTGCCCCTACAGCCCTGATAGAGGCTACCTGGGGGAGCTTTGTGTGTGTACATCATAGGTGGTGCTACTCGCTACTATCTCTGTGCATCTCTATGAGTCTATGAGTCTCTGTGTGTCTCTATGAGTTTCTGTGTGTCTCTGTGTGTCTGTGTGTGTCTCTGTGTGTCTCTGTGTGTGTCTGTGTATCTCTATGAGTCGCTGTGTGTCTCTGTGTATCTCTATGAGTGTCTGTGCGTCTCTATGAGTCTTATGAGTTTCTGTGTGTCTCTGTGTGTCTCTGTGTGTGTCTGTGTATCTCTATGAGTCTTTGTGTGTCTCTATGAGTCTCTGTGTGTCTCTAGGAGTCTCTGTGTGTCTCTGTGTATCTCTATGAGTCTCTGTGTGGCTCTGTGGGTCTCTATCAGTCTCTGTGGGCTCTGTGGGTCTCTATCAGTCTCTGTGTGTCTCTGTGTATCTCTATGAGTCTCTGTGTATCACGTCATTCGCTGTGACAATGTTACACAATCAGCGAGTTTGTGTGTGTGTGTTTGTGTGTGTCTTTGTGTGTACCTGCGTGTCTCTGTGTATCTCTATGAGTCTTTGTGTGTCTCTGTGTATCTCTATGAGTCTCTGTGTGTCTCTGTGTATCTCTATGAGTCTCTGTGTATCACGCCATTCGCTGTGACAATGTTACACAATCAGCGACTTTGTGTGTCTGTGTCTGTGTGTCTGTGTGTGTCTGTGTGTGTTTGTGTGTGTGTGTGTGTACCTGTGTGTGTCTCTGTGTGTGTAGGTGTGTATGTACCTGTGTGTGTGTGTACTTGTGTGTGTAGGTGTGATGTACCTGTGTGTGTGTACCTGTGTGTGTGTGCCTGTGTGTGTGTGTAGGTGTTTATGTACCTGTGTGTGTACCTGTGTATGTATACCTGTGTGTGTGTACCTGTGTGTGTCTCTCTGTGTGTGTGTAGGTGTGTATGTACCTGTGTGTGTGTGTGTACCTGTGTGTGTCTCTCTGTGTGTGTGTAGGTGTGTATGTACCTGTGTGTGTGTGTACCTGTGTGTGTGTCACTGTGTGTACCTGTGTGTGTGTGTAGGTGTGTATGTACCTGTGTGTGTGTACCTGTGTATGTATACCTGTGTGTACCTGTGTGTGTGTCTCTGTGTGTGTGTAGGTGTGTATGTACCTGTGTGTGTGTACATGTGTGTGTGTCTCTGTGTGTGTGTGTGTCTCTGTGTGTGTGTGTGTGTCTCTCTCTGTGTGTGTGTACCTGTGTGTGTGCCTGTGTGTGTGTGTCACTGTGTGTACCTGTGTGTGTACCTGTGTGTGTCTCTGTGTGTGTGTGTGTGTGTAGGTGTGTATGACCTGTGTGTGTGTGTGTGTGTGTGTACCTGTGTGTGTCTCTGTGTGTGTGTGTACCTGTATGTGTTTGTGTCTCTCTGTGTGTGTGTCTCTGTGTGTGTCTCTGTGTGTGTGTGTAACACTGTGGTGGGCAGTGCCGTGGGGGAGAAACACATTCAATTGCCTCTCCCCTCATGGCATCTGTAACCACCACAGCGGTCAAATGGGGCTCTGGACGGGTGCAAGGGGCTGGTAACCCCTCCACCTTCAATTAATTACCACTAAATCACATCTAAAATATCTCATTAAGCTTGTGCCAGAGGCCCCGGGGGACAGGCGTCTATGACGTCTCCTGGCCAAACCCATCTGGCGGAGCCAGGAGACTGAATCCTTACCCTCGGGGCTCCTCTAGAAACAAGAAAAAGCCACTTCGTGTGGCCACGTGGAATGTTCAAACGCTCACTGCGGAGGAGTGTCTGCCACTCCTCTGTCGGGAGCTGGACCGGTACCGCCTGGATCTTTTTATGGGTTGTGTAAGGTTGTTGGAAGCTACCTGGTCTGTCGCTCCGCACAAGCTTCAGGTCTTCTCGGCCACGATCATTCCCTCCCTTTTCTACGCTTGCGAAACGTGGACCCACCCCCCCCCCCCTAATGGAGCATCTGCGCCGGTTAGAAACATTTAGGCTGGCCTGCCTACGATCCATCCTGGGTTTAACCAGGCTGATTGTGTGAGGAGCTCACAAATCCTTGAAAGATCTGGGCAAAGTCCCATCGGTGAGCTCCTCCGGCAGGCAAGGCTGCGTTGGCTGGGTCATGTAGCCCGCATGCCCAGCCACCGCATGCCCAGCCACTGCATGAGTGAGTGGTTGAGTGAGCGAGTGGATCGGTAAGTGAGTGAGTGGGTGAGTCAGTGGGTGACATTATCATCAGTGAGCTCCTCCGGCAGGCAAGGCTGCGTTGGCTGGGTCATGTAGCCCGCATGCCCAGCCACCGCATGAGTGAGTGGTTGAGTGAGCGAGTGGATCGGTAAGTGAATGAGTGAGTGGGTGGGTGAGTCAGTGGGTGACATTACCATCGGTGAGCTCCTCCGGCAGGCAAGGCTGCGTTGGCTGGGTCATGTAGCCCGCATGCCCAGCCACCGCATGCCTAAACAGCTTTTGTTCGGCCAGATCGAGGGGGCTAGACGGGCGCGGCACGGGCTAGAGAAGAGATGGAGTGATGTGGTACAGGAGGACGTGGAGCTGAGTGGACTTGCCGATGACTGGTACCAGCGGTGCCAAGATCGGCCTCAGTGGAGGAGGCTCGTGAAGGACGCTACTGGGCAGTTGGAGGCAGTCGCCCTCCAACAACAACGGAGGGCGGAGGAGCGACGCTCACAACAACGAGCGGAGGGCCGGGTGGCTAAACACAGCAAGTTGGCACAGTAGGGGGCACAGGTGGTGCATCAGCCAGTCATCTCGGTCATCTCGGTCAGTCGACCCGTGGCACCTGCTGGGTCTGCCCCGCGGGCGTTCGACACTTCACGTGGCCTCGAGGTGCACTGGCCTGGCCAAGCGTCGTGGTGACGTCACCGCCACTTAGTGGCGAATGTCGGTTGTTGCGTGTACCTGTGTGTGTGTACCTGTGCGTGTGTGGATATTACTACCTTACGGGCGGCTCCCACTCGAACTTTTACTGCTGTTTGAATCCCGTTAAGTGCAATCGGCACAACATAAACTCGCGTTGACGCCTTCCAGGGTTTACACTGCGGCTGGCTAAATCCGAAGAGCCATAAAGCACTTTACGCGCTGACGTCCAGAGGAGGTCACCCTGGGCCGACGAGGTTACAAGGACAACAGCACACAAAGACAAAGATCCCCCGTGTAGCCTGTAACAGACTGCAGGGGCAAGTGCTGTTAGCGAGTAGCAGCAGCTATGAAGGCCGGCACGGCACACGAGGGGGTGGGTGGCCAGCACCACGCCCAGTGTTAGCGATGTTCAATACACACCGCTACACCAGGTACTCGTTTGAGGCTGAGTCTACCTAGGGGAGGCCCAGGACCGGTTCAGATAATCGCTGTCAACTGGTGGTGTTGGCCGTGAGCGGGAATCGAACTCGGGTCGCCGGGTTCTTAGCGCAGCGTAGCGCTAACCGCTGCACCACCGCTCCCCACACACACACAGGCACACACAGGTACACACACACAGGTACACACACACAGGTACACACACACAGACACACACACAGACAACAGGTACACACACCTACACACACACTCACACTCACATACACAGGCACACACACACTCAAACACACACAGGTACACACACACAGGACACACAGGTACAAACACACACACACAACCACCACAGGTACACACACAAAAACCGCCATTCGCCACTAAGTGGCGGTGACGTCACCACGGCGCTTGTGCCAGGCCAAGTGCACATTGAGGCGTGAAGTGTCGAACGCCCGCTGGCAGGTCACGGGCAGACCCAGTGCCACGGGTCGACTGACCGAGATGACTGACTGATGCACCACCTGTGCCCCCTACTGTGCAACTCTGTGCTTTATCCACCCGGCGCTCGCTCGTTGTTGTGAGCGTCGCTCCTCCGCCCTCCGTTGTTGCTGGAGGGCGACTGCCTCCACTGCCCAGTAGCGTCCTTCACGAGCCTCCTCCACTGAGGCCGATCTTGACACCGCTGGTACCATTCATCGGCAAGTCCACTCAGCTCCACGTCCTCCTGTACCACATCACTCCATCTCTTCTCCAGCCCGTGCCGCGCCCGTCTAGCCCCTCGATCCGGCCGAACAAAAGCTGTTTAGGCATGCGGTGGCTGGGCATGCGGGCTACATGACCCAGCCAACGCAGCCTTGCCTGCCGGAGGAGCTCACCGATGGGACTTTGCCCAGATCTTTCAAGGATTTGTGAGCTCCTCACACAATCCAGCCTGGTTAAACCCAGGATGGATCGTAGGCAGGCCAGCCTAAATGTTTCAACCGGCGAAGATGCTCCACTAGGGGGTCCACGTTTCGCAAGCGTAGAGAAAGGGAATGACGTGGCCGAGAAGACCTGAAGCTTCGTGCGGAGCGACAGACCAGGTAGCTTCCACACAGCGTTACGCAACCGATGAAAAGATATTGCCGCTCACTGATTCAGTGAGACCCTGCTGNTAAACGGAGCCGGTCTACACACTGCCCAGGTATGGGAAACTCTCACTCTCTCCACACTGCCCCACACCGATTGGGAGTTGTGGGGTGGAGTGTCCGATGGCACAAAATACCCAGGCATGTGCTTAGTTTTGGTGGGGCTGTAAAGTGTACACTACACTATACACTACCATACACTACACTACTATACAATACACCATAAGCACCANCACTATCACTACACTGATACACTACNACACTACACTATACACACACTATACACTGACTACACACAACACACCTACTACTATACACTACACTATACACACACTANACTACACACATACACACACTATACACTACACTATACACACACTAGTACAATACACACTACACTATACACACACTATACACTANTCTACACTACACTATACACTACACTATACACTACTGTACACAATGCTACATACATACACTATACACTACACTATACACTACACTACTACACTATACACTACACTATATACTACTAACACACTATACACTACACACTGACACTACATACACACACTATATACTAACACTATACACAACACTATACACTACACATACACTACTNTACACTACACTATACACTTACACTAACATTCACACTATACACTTACACTATACACTACACTATACACTACACTATACACTACACTGACACACTACACTTACACTATACACTCACTATACACTACANTACACACTAACACTACACTANTTTACATATACACACTATACACACACACTACATACNATACACACANNNTACACTAACACTGATACANTACTACACTACTACGCTATACACTACACTGANNACACACACNATACACACACCTACANAACACACACNANACACACACTATACACTACACTATACACTACACTANTGTACACTACACTATACACTACACTATACACTCACTATACACTACACTATACACNACACATCACTACACACTACTATACACTACACACTACATACACACACTACACACTACACTATACACACTAAGACACACTACACACACACACTATNCACACACACACACACTACACAATAACACGACACATACACTATACACCACTATACACACACCACACACACACACACTATCACTATNCNCTACACTATACACTACACTACACTACACTATACACTACTATACTACACTATACACTACNATACACTACACTATCGACACTACAACACTATACACTACACTNTACACNAGACACTATACNCTACACTACACACTACACTACACTACTACACNACACTATATAANTACACTACACTACTACACGTACTACTACTACACNACACANACAGCCACTACACTACCACGACTACACTACTACACCTACACTACACACTACAANACTATACACTACACTACANTACACTATACACTACACTATACACTATACTATACACTACACTACACANTACACGTATACACTACACTACTACACTACTACACTACANACACANTACTACTNCACTATCACACTACACATATACACTACACTACACACATACACACTACACTACTATACACTACACACTACCACTACACTACACACTACTACACTATACACTAACTATACACTACACACACTATACACTATACACTACACACACTACTACACTACACTNTACTACTNCACTATACACTACACTATACACTACTACACTATACACTACACTCTATACATGGACGCTGTTGGTTGTGGCAGTTAAACGAACTTCGCTTTATTTTATAAACTTTTTTTCAAACAGCGGCAGAACGAAACAAAGTGACGATGAATTTTTAATTTTTTATTATTTTGTAAAAGTAAAAAAACACGAGAGAGAGAGCGAGTGGGGTTACACCCGGCCAAATGTTCTGATTTAGTGTTTTCAGGTTTTATTTTTCACGTCGTGATTTAGGAAAAAAAACACCAAGAGTTCACAAATATTGTTTAAAANGTGCAGCGATTCGAGGTTGTGAGTTGAGGTCGAGNTTTGCCCGGTTCGATGGCGAGAGCGGCGTGTGTGTGTGTAGGGGTGTAGGTGTGTAGGTGTGTGTGTAGTGTGTGTGNAGGTGTGTGTGTGTGTAGGTGTGTGTGTGTGTGGGGGTGTGTGTGGTGAGTGTGTGTGTGTGTAGGTGGTATGTGTGTGTGTGTGTGTGTGTCTGTGTGTGTAGGTGTGTGTGTGTGTGTGTGTGTGTGTGGTGTGTGTAGTGTGTGTGTGTGCGTANGTGNGTGTGTAGGGGTGTGTGTGTGTGTGTGTGTATGTGGGGGNGTGTAGGTGTGTGTGTAGGTGTGTGTGTGTGTGTAGGTGTGTGTGTGTGTGGTGGGCGTATGTGTGTGTGTGNAGGTGGTGTGTAGGTGTGTGTAGGTCTCGGTANGTGTGTGTAGGTGTGTGTGTATGTATGTGGGTGTGTGTAGTGTGTGTGTGTGTGTGGGTANGTGTGTGTGTTGGTGTGTGTGTAGTTTGTGTGTGTGTGTGTGTGNANGTGTGTAGGTGTCTTGTTAGTGTGTGTGTGTGCTGTGTGTGTGTGTGTGTGTGTGTGGGNAGGTGTGTGTGTGTGTANGTCNGTGTGTGTANGTGTGTGTGTACCTGTGGGTGTGTGTGGTGTGTGTGTGTGTAGGGGTGTGTGTATGGTGTGTGTGTGTAGGTGNGTGTGTGTGTAGGTGTGTGTGTCTGTGTGTGTGTGTGTGTGTAGGTGTAGTGTGTAGGTAGAGTGTGTGTGTGTAGTGTAGGTGTGTGTGTGCTGTGTGTAGGTGNGTGTGTGTGTATTGTGTGTGTGTAGGTGTGTGTGTGNGTGCTGTAGGTGTAGTGTGTACCTGTGGGCTATTNTGTACCTGGTGTGTGTGTAGGTGNGTGTGTATAGGTGTAGGTGTGTGTAGGTGNGTGTGTGGTGTGTAGGTCAGANTGGTGTAGTATGAGTGTGTGTGNAGGTGNGTGTGTGTATGTGTGTGNAGGTGTGTGNGTGTAGGTGTAGGNGTAAGGTGTGTGTGTGGGTGTGTNCGCAATGTAGGTGTGTGTACNTGTAGTGTGTGNAGGGGCTGTGTGTAGTGTGTGTGTGTGTACACTGGTGTGTGTGTGTGTGTGTGTGTGTGTAGGTGTGTGTGTGTGGGTGNGTGTGTGTGTGTGTGTGTGTGTAGGTGTGTGTGTGTGTGTGTGTGTGTAGGTGTGTGTNGGTGTGTGTAGGTACCTGTGTGTGTACTNGTGTGTGTGNGTGTAGGTGTGTGTGTANGTGTGTGTGNGTGTGTACGTGGTGTGTGNAGGTGTGTTTTGATGTGTGTGTAACTGTGTGTGTAGGTGTAGGTGAGTAGGTGCGTGTGTAGGTGGTGTGTAGGTGTGTGTCTGTGTGTGTGTGTGTACCTGTGTGTAGGTGTGTGTGTGTGTAGNNGNGTGTACNTGGTGTGTGTGTGTGGTGTGTGNAGGTGTGTGTGTGTGTGTNGTGTGTGNGTGNGTGTAGGTGTGTGTGTAGGTGTGTNCNTGTTGTGTGTGTAGCTGTGTGTGTAGTTGTGTGTAAGGTGTGTGTGTGTAGGTGTGTGTGTGTAGGTGTGTGTGTGTACGTGTGTGTGTGTGTGTGGGTGTGTGTAGGTGTGTGTAGGTGTGTACCTGTGTGTGTGTATGTGTGTGTGTTGTGTGTGGGTGTGTGTAGGTGTGTGTAGGTGTGTACCTGTGTGTGTGNATGTGTGTGTGTGTAGGTGTGTGTGTGTGTGTGTAGGTGTGTACCTGTGTGTGTGTAACTGTGTGTGTGTGTGTATAAGGGTGTGTGTGTCNGTGTATGTGTGGGTGTGTACCNGTGTGGTGTACNNGTGTGTGTGTTGTGTGTNANGTGTGTGTGTAGGTGTGTGTGTGTGTAGGTGTGTACCNGTGTGTGTGTAGCTGTGTGTGTAGTTGTGTGTTAAGGGTGTGTGTAGGTGTGTGTGTGTGTAGGTGTGTACCTGTGTGTGTACCTGTGTGTGTAGTTGTGTGTTAAGGTGTGTGTAGGTGTGTGTGTGTGTATGTGTGTGTGTGTGTGTGTAGTTGTGTGTGGGTGTGTGTAGGTGTGTGTAGGTGTGTACCTGTGTGTGTGTACGTGTGTGTGTGTAGGTGTGTGTGTGTGTGTGTGTGTGTACCTGTGTGTGTGTAANTGTGTGTGTACTGTGTGTATAGGTGTGTGTGTGTGTATGTGTCGGGGTGTGTACCTGTGTGTGTGTACCTGTGTGTGTGTGTGTGTTANGNGTGTGTGTAGGTGTGTGTGTGTGTGTTTTAGGTGTACCTGTGTGTGTGTATGTGTGTGTAGTNGTGTGTTAAGGTGTGTGTAGGTGTGTGTGTGTGNAGGTGTGTATGTGTGTGTACCTGTGTGTGTGTTGTGTGTGGGTGNGTGTAGGTGTGTGTGNNGGTGTGTACCTGTGTGTGTACCTGTGTGTGTNGTTGTGTGTTAAGGGTGTGTGTAGGTGTGTGTGTACCTGTGTGTGTGTACNTGTGTGTGTGTGTGTAGGTGTGTGTGTGTAGGTGTGTACCTGTGTGTGTGTAACTGTGTGTGTGTGTGTATAGGTGTGTGTGTCGGTGTATGTGTCGGGTGTGTGTGTGTGTGTACCTGTGTGTGTGTGTGTGTGGGTGTGTGTAGGTGTGTGTGTGTGTGTGTAGGTGTATACCTGTGTGTGTGTACCTGTGTGTGTGTTGTGTGTTAAGGTGTGTTTAGGTGTGTGTGTGTGTAGGTGTGTACCTGTGTGTGTGTGTAGGTGTGTGTGTTGTGTGTTAAGGTGTGTGTGTAGGTGTGTACNTGTGTGTGTGTAGGTGTGTGTATGTNGTGTGTTAAGGTGTTGTGTAGGTGTGTGTGGNTTGTGTTGTGTGTGTAGGTGTGTGTGTGTGTGTGTGTGTACCTGTGTGTGTAGGTGTGTGTNGTGTGTGTTAAGGGTGTGTGTAGGTTTGTGTGTGTGTAGGTGTGTGTGTAGGTGTGTGTGTGTAGTGTGTGTACCTGTGTGTGTAGTTGTGTGTAGTTGTGTGTTAAGGGTGTGTGTGGGTTTGTGTATTTATAGATTTGAAGTTTGTGGCAGGTTTGTACTCTTCAGTTCTTTCGGTGTCAGTGGGTATAAAACAATATAAATAAATGAATAAAAATTTTTTATTTATTTTTTTCTTAATATTTTATTATTATTTTTTACCTATGTGTTTACNGAAAGTATAGGTGTGTGTGTGTGTAGGTGTGTGTGTAGGTTTGTGTGTGTAGGTGTGTGTGTAGGTGTGTGTGTGTGTGTGTGTGTGTAGGTGTTGTGTGTGTGTGTGTGTAGGTGTGTAGGTGTGTGTGTGTGTGTACCTGTGTGTGTGTGTACTTACTGTGTGTGTGTGTAGGTGTGTGTGTGTAGGTGTGTGTGTGTGTGTAGGTGTGTAGGTGTGTGTGTGTGNACCTGTGTGTGTTTGTGTACCTACTGTGTGTGTGTAGGTGTGTGTGTGTAGATGTGTGTGTGTGTGTAGGTGTACCTGTAGGTGTGTGTGTGTACCTGTGTGTGTTTGTGTACTTANTGTGTGTGTGTAGGTGTGTGTGTGNAGGTGTGTGTGTGTGTGTAGGTGTACCTGTAGGTGTGTGTGTGTGTACCTGTGTGTTTGTGTACCTACTGTGTGTGTGTAGGTGTGTGTGTGTAGATGTGTGTGTGTGTGTGTAGGTGTGTGTGTGTAGGTGTACCTGTAGGTGTGTGTGTACCTGTGTGTGTTNGTGTACCTGTGTGTGTGTAGGTGTGTGTGTGTAGATGTGTGTGTGTGTGTAGGTAGGTACCTGTAGGTGTGTGTGTGTAGGTGTACCTGTAGGTGTGTGTGTGTGTGTACCTGTGTGTTTGTGTACCTATGTGTGTGTGTAGGTGTGTGTGTGTAGGTGTGTGTGTGTGTGNAGGTGTACCTATAGGTGTGTGTGTGTACCTGTGTGTGTTTGTGTACCTATGTGTGTGTGTAGGTGTGTGTGTGTGTGTGTGTGTCTGTGTGTGTGTAGGTGTGTGTGTGTGTGTGTAGGTGTGTAGGTGTGTGTGTGTGTACCTGTGCGTGTGTGTACCTATGTGTGTGTAGGTGTGTGTGTAGGTGTGTGTGTAGGTGTGTGTGTGTGGAGGTGTGTATGCGTCGGTGTGTGTGTACCAGTGTGTGTGTGTAGGTGTGTGTGTGTAGACGTGGGTAGGTGTGTAGGTGTGTGTGTGTGTAGTTGTGTGTATAGGTGTGTGTAGGTGTGTGTGTGTAGGTGTGTGTACCTGTGTGTGTATGTACCTGTGTGTGTGTGTACGTGAGACTGGAGCGTGCCACTAAGAGGTAGGGCCTTACCATCAGCCCACCAAAACTAAGCACCTGCCTGGGTATTTNGTACCATCGGACACTCCACCCCCACAACTCCCAATCGGTGATGGGCAGTTGTGGAGAGGGTGGAGAGTTTCCAATACCTGGGCAGTGTGCTTATGACCGACTCCAGTTTATCAGCAGAGGTCTCACTCCGAATCAGTCGAGCGGCAATATCTTTTCATCGGTTGCGTAACGCTGTGTGGAAGCTACCTGGTCTGTCGCTCCGCACGAAGCTTCAGGTCTTCTCGGCCACGGTCATCCCTCCCTTCTCTACGCTTGCGAAACGTGGACCCCCCTAATGGAGCATCTTCGTCGGTTGGAAACATTTAGGCTGGCCTGCCTACGGTCCATCCTGGGTTTACCCAGGCTGGATTGTGTGAGGAGCTCACAAATCCTTGAAAGATCTGGGCAAAGTCCCATCGGTGAGCTCCTCCGGCAGGCAAGGCTGCGTTGGCTGGGTCATGTAGCCCGCATGCCCAGCCACCGCATGCCTAAATAGCTTTTGTTCGGCCGGATCGAGGGGCTAAACGGGCGCGGCACGGGCTAGAGAAGAGATGGAGTGATGTGGTACAGGAGGACGTGGAGCTGAGTGGACTTGCCGATGACTGGTACCAGCGGTGTCAAGATCGGCCTCAGTGGAGGAGGCTCGTGAAGGACGCTACTGGGCAGTCGGAGGCAGTCGCCCTCCAACAACAATGGAGGGCGGAGGAGCGACGCTCACAACAACGAGCGGAGCGCCGGGTGGCTAAAGCACAGCGAGTTGGCACAGTAGGGGGCACAGGTGGTGCATCAGCCAGTCATCTCGGTCAGTCGACCCGTGGCATGGTCTGCCCCATGACCTGCCAGGGGGCGTTCTACACTTCACGTGGCCTCAAGGTGCACTTGGCCTGGCACAAGCGTCGTGGTGACGTCACCGCCACTTAGTGGCGAATGGCGGTTGTTGTTGTTGTTGTTGTGTGTACCTGTGTGTATGTACCTGTGTGTGTAGGTGCGGTGTGTCCTGTGTGTGTGTACCTGTGTGTGTGTACCTGTGTGTGTGTACCTGTGTGTGTGCCTGTGTGTGTATAGGTGTGTGTAGGTGTGTGTGTACCTGTGTACCTGTGTGTGTAGGTGTGTGTACCTGTGTATGTGTACCTGTGTGTGTGTACCCGTGTATGTGTACCTGTGTGTGTGTGTGTACGTGTAGGTGTGTGTAGGTGTGTGTGTACCTGTGTGTGTGTGTAGGTGTGTGTATGTGTGTACGTGTGTGTGTGTACCTGTGTGTGTGTAGGTGTGTGTAGGTGTACCTGTGTATATGTAGGTGTACCTGGGTGTGTGTAGGTGTGTGTGTGTGTGTGTAGATGTGTGTGTACCTGTGTATGTGTACCTGTGTGTGTGTAGGTGTGTGTAGGTGTGTGCAGGTGTAGCTGTGTGTGTGTACCTGTGTGTGTGTCTGTGTGTGTGTGTGTGGAGTGGTGGGTGTAGTGGTTAGCGCTACGCTGCGCTATGAACCCGCAAATCCGAGTTCGATTCCGCTCACGGCCAACACCCCTCGGTGACGATTCTCTGAACCGGTCCTGGGCCTCCCTAGGTCGACTCAGCCTCGAACACTCGTCTCAGTCAGTCAACCCATGGCACCTGCTGGGTCTGTCACGTGACCTCCTCCTGCACCTAGCCTGGCACAGCAGCAGCACAACCCATAGCACCTGCTGGGTCTGTCCGTGACTCCTCCTCCTGCACCTAGCCTGGCACAGCAATCAACCCATGGCACCTACTGTGTCTGTCCTGTGACCTCCTCCTCCTGCACCTAGCCTGGCACAGCAATCAACCCATGGCACCTGCTGGGTCTGTCCCGTGACCTCCTCCTCGTGCACCTAGCCTGGCACAGCAGTAGCAGTCAACCCATGGCACCTGCTGGGTCTGTCACGTGACCTCCTCTTGCACCTAGCCTGGCACAGCAGCAGTAGTCAACTCATGGCACCTGCTGGGTCTGTCCCGTGACCTCCTCCTCCTCCTGCACCTAGCCTGGCACAGCAGTAGCAATCAACCCATGGCACCTGCTGTGTCTGTCCTGTGACCTCCTCCTCCTGCACCTAGCCTGGCACAGTAGTCAACCCATGGCACCTGCTGGGTCTGTCACGTGACCTCCACATGCACCTAGCCTGGCACAGCAGCAGCAATCAACCCATAGCACCTGCTGGGTCTGTCCCGTGACCTCCTCCTCGTGCACCTAGCCTGGCACAGCAGCAGCAATCAACCAATGGCACCTGCTGGGTCTGTCCCGTGACCTCCTCCTGCACCTAGCCTGGCACAGCAGTACAACCAATGGCACCTGCTGGTCTGTCACGTGACCTCCTCCTCCTGCACCTAGCCTGGCACAGCAGCAGCAATCAACCAATGGCACCTGCTGGGTCTGTCACGTGACCTCCTCCTGCACCTAGCCTGGCACAGCAGCAGCAATCAACCCATGGCACCTGCTTGGTCTGTCCCGTGACCACCTCCTCGTGCACCTAGCCTGCACGCAGCAGAGTCAACCCATACACCTGCTGGGTCGCACGTGACCTCCTGCACCTAGCCTGGCACAGTAATCAACCCATGGCACCTGCTGGGTCTGTCACTGACCTCCTGCACCAGCGGCACAGTAATCAACCCATGGCACCTGCGTCGTCCCGTGACCTCCTCCTCATGCACCTAGCCTGGCACAGCAGTCAACCCATGGCACCTGCTGGGTCCTACGTGACCTCCTCCTGCCGGATTTCGACACTTCACGCACAAAGTAAATCCAGCAACTATTTCAAAAACGCACGCCGCATATCATCAACATACCAGCAAGGTGGTCTCCGTGCTGAGCTTGCGATGTTGTTGCTTTCGTGGTTCTGAAATTCTCAGAAGGTTGCCATCAACAAACGATATCGTGTCGTCATCGTTGTCGTCACCCCATCTGTACCGTGGCGTGGAAATTTTGTAGCACGAGCCAAATAACCCTTCGAGGTGCTACGGTGACGTTGTGTAAATGTGGCGAGGCAGATAGCATCTCACACAGGGACAGAGAGAGATACACAGAGAGACGCAGACTCCACATCAACAGCAGCAGCAGCAGGTAGCGTCAAGGTCAGGGATCAAACCCACGACCTCTTGTAGACCAGGCGAGGTAGTCAACATCTCCCAGGGTTGGGATCGAACCCACGACCTCCTGTAGACCAGGCGAGGTAGTCAGTATCTCACACAGGGACAGAGACAGAGACACACAGAGAGACGCAGACTCCACATCAACAACAGCAGCAGCAGCAGGTAGCGTCAAGGTCTGGGATCGAACCCACGACCTCCTGTAGACCAGGCGAGGTAGTCAACATCTCCAGGGTCGGGATCAAACCACGACCTCCTGTAGACCAGGCGAGGTAGTCAACATCTCACAGGGTACGGGATCGAACCCACGACCTCATGTATACCAGGCGAGGTAGTCAACATCTCCCAGGGTCGGGATCAAACCCACGACCTCCTGTAGACCAGGCGAGGTAGTCAACATCTCACAAGGTTGGGATCGAACCCACGACCTCCTGTAGACCAGGCGAGGTGGTTAGCATCTCCCTGGGTCGGGATCGAACCTACGACCTGCTGTAGACCAGGCGAGGTTGTTAACATATCCATTGGATGGGATCGAACCCACGACCTCCTGTAGACCAGGCGAGGTAGTCAACATCTCCCAGGGTCGGATCGAACCCACGACCTCCGTAGACCAGGCGAGGTAGTAACATCTCCCACGACCTCCTGTAGACCAGGCGAGGTAGTCACATCTCCCAGGGTCGGGATCGAACCACGACCTCCTGTAGACCAGGCGAGGCAGTCAACATCTCCTAGCTACCC
The DNA here is from genome assembly GCA_018977245.1 of Lethenteron camtschaticum. NCBI lineage: Eukaryota > Metazoa > Chordata > Hyperoartia > Petromyzontiformes > Petromyzontidae > Lethenteron > Lethenteron camtschaticum. Next base: position 46,292 of record MU249806.1, on the reverse strand, counting down.
ATAGACTCAACATTGCCCGTAATAGTGTATAGTAGTGTAGTGTATAGTAGTGTATAGTGTAGTGTATAGTAGTGTGGTATGTGGTGTATAATGTAGTGTATGTAGTGTAGTGTATAATGTAGTGTATAATAGTGTAGTGTAGAGTAGTGTAGTGTATAGTGTAGTGTATGTAGTGTATAGTGTAATGCACGTAGTGTATAGTGTAGTGTATAGTGTAGTGTGTAGTGTATAGTGTAGTGTATGTAGTGTATAGTGTAGTGTATAGTAGTGTGGTATGTGGTGTATAATGTAGTGTATAGTAGTGTAGTGTATAATGTAGTGTATAATAGTGTAGTGTAGAGTAGTGTAGTGTATAGTGTAGTGTATGTAGTGTATAGTGTAATGCACGTAGTGTATAGTGTATTGTATAGTGTAGTGTGTAGTGTATAGTGTAGTGTATGTAGTGTATGTGTAGTGTATAGTAGTGTGTNGTGTATAGTGTATAGTAGTGTATAGTAGTGTATATAGTGTATAGTAGTATATAGTGTAGTGTATAGATAGTGTATAGTGTAGTGTAGCAGAGGTGTGGACTCGAGTCATGTGACTTGGACTCGAGTCATGAATTTGTTGCATAACAATGACTTTGTCCCACCTCTGGTATAGTGTAGTGTATAGTGTAGTGTATAGTGTNGTTTATAGTATAGTGTATAGTGTAGTGTATAGTAGTGTATAGTGTGGTTTATAGTATAGTGTATAGTGTAGTGTATAGTGTAGTGTATAGTGTGGTTTATAGTATAGTGTATAGTGTAGTGTATAGTGTAGTGTATAGTGTGGTTTATAGTATAGTGTATAGTGTAGTGTATAGTGTAGTGTATAGTATATAGTGTAATGCACGTAGTGGATAGTGTAGTGTATACTGTAGTGTATAGTGTATAGTGTAGTGTATAGTGTAGTGTATAGTATAGTGTATAGTGTATAGTGTAATACGTAGTGTATAGTGTAGTGTATAGTGTAGTGTATAGTGTAGTGTATAGTAGTGTAGTGTATAGTGTAGTGTAAATTGTCTGTTGACTTTCTTTCGCACCGTACACAACCAACCGCGTCGATCGGATGTACGGGGGTGATACAAAAACGACAAAATAAACAACAACAACAAACAACAACAATAAGGAATTGTAAATAAACGATGATTTAACATCGGCGATAATCAACATCGACACATCAGCTGACGTCGTGACGTCACAAAGCGGATAGGCTGATGACGTCACAAAGCGATGCGGAGCCGCATGGAGCGTGCGTTGCTGCCATCTATGGGACAGAGTTAGTGGTTGAGTGGGTGGGTGAGTGGGTGGGTGAGTGGGTGGGTGGGTGGTGGGTGGGTGGGTNAGTGGGTGGGTGAGTGGATGAGTGGGTGAGTGGGTGGGTGAGTGGGTGGGTGAGTGAGTGGGTGGGTGAGTGGGTGGGTNAGTGGGTGAGTGGGTGAGTGGGTGGGTGAATGGGTGAGTGGTGAGTGGGTGAGTGGGTGGGTGAGTGGGTGGGTGAGTGGGTGAGTGGGTGGGTGAGTGGGTGGGTGAGTGGGTGAGTGGGTGAGTGGGTAGGTGAGTGGGTGGGTGGTGAGTGGGTGGTGGGTGGGTGAGTGGGTGGGTGGGGTNATGGGTGGGTGAGTGTGGTGGAGTGGGTGGGTGAGTGGGTGGGTGAGTGGGTGAGTGGGTGAGTGGGTGGTGGGGTGAGTGGGTNAGGGTGAGTGGGAGGTGAGGGTGGGTGAGTGGGTGGATGAGTGAGTGGGTGGGTGAGTGAGTNGTGGGTGAGTGGGTGAGTGGGTGGTGGGTGGGTGGTGGGTGAGTGGGTGGGTGAGTGGGTNAGTGGGTGGGTGAGTGGGTGGGTGAGTGGTGAGTGGGTGGGTGAGTGGGTGGGTGAGTGGATGAGTGGGTGAATGGGTGGGTGAGTGGGTGGGTGAGTGGGTGAGTGGGTGGGTGAGTGGGTGAGTGGGTGAGTGGGTGAGTGGGTGGGTGAGTGGGTGAGTGGTGAGTGGGTGAGTGGGTGTNAGTGGGTGGTGAGTGGGTGGTGGGTGGGTGAGTGGGTGGGTGAGTGGGTGAGTGGGTGAGTGGGTAGGTGAGTGGTGGGTGGGTGAGTGGGTGTTGTNAGTGGGTGGGTGAGTGAGTGGGTGNGTGGGTGAGTGGTGGTGAGTGGGTGTNGTGAGTGTGGGTGAGTGGGTGGGTGAGTGGGGTGGTGGGTGAGTGAGTGGGTGAGTGAGTGGTGGGTGAGTGGGTATTNGGTGAGTGGGTGGTGAGTGGGTGGGTGAGTGGTGGATGAGTGGGTGGTGGGTGGGAGTGGGTGAGTTGAGTGGGTGGGTGAGTNGGTGGTGGGTGGGTGGGTGGGGGAGAGTGGGTGGTGAGTGAGTGAGTGGTGAGTGGGTGGGTGAGTGAGTGGTGGGTGAGTGAGTGGGTAGGGTGAGTGGGTGGGTGGTGTGTNAGTGGGTGGGTGAGTGGTGGGTGAGTGGGTGGGTGAGTGGGTGAGTGGGTGGGTGGGTGGGTGGGTGGGTGGGTGAGTGGGTGGGTGGGTGGGTGAGTGGGTGGNTNTGAGTGGGTGAGTGGGTGAGTGGGTGGGTGAGTGNGTGAGTGGGTGGTGAGTGGGTGGGTGAGTGGTGGGTGGTGGGTGAGTGTGTGAGTGGGTAGGTGGGTGGGTTGGTGGGTGGGTGGGTGAGTGGGTGGGTGGGTGGGTGAGTGTGTGAGTGGGTGGGTGGGTGGGTGAGTGGGTGTGGGTGGNGNGNGTGGGTGGGTGGGTGAGTGGGTGGTGGGTGGGTGGGTGAGTGGTGGGTGGGGGGGTGNGGTGAGTGGTGGGTGGGTGAGTGGGTGGGTGGATGGGTGAGTGGGTGGGTGAAGTGGATGGGTGAGTGGGTGGGTGGGTGGNTGAGTGGGTGGGTGGGTGGGTGGGTGAGTGGGTGGGTGGGTGGGTGAGTGGGTGGGTGAGTGGTGGGTGAGTGGGTGGGAAATGGGTGAGTGGAGTGAGTGGATGGNGAGTGAGTGGGTTGGGTGGGTGGTGAGTGAGGTNAGTGGGTGAGTTGGTGGGTGGGTGAGTGGGTGGGTGGGTGAGTGGGTGGGTGGGTGGGTGGATGGATGAGTGAGTGGGTGAGTGAGTGGAAGACGTCTGCCGTCTACCAGAGTCTACCTCCGGAAGACGTCTACCCCTTCCGGGTCTACCTCTTCCGGAAGACGTCTGCCGTTCTACCAGTAAGACTCTATCTTCCGGAAGAGTCTACTCTTCCGGAAGTCTCCGATCTTCCGGAAGACGTCTACCCATCTTCCGGAAGACGTCTACCGATCTTCCGGGACGCCACCGGACAACTCGGCGTCNTCCGTATCGCCTCAGCGCGGGTGAATTCGTTTCACGCACTCGCCTCAAGCTTCTCAGACGGAAACTCCACAGCGCTGACGTTGCAAAGCTGTAAGGCTCACGGGAAGCAGTGTCGCGTGTGTGTGTGTGTCACCGCCATGCCAGACGTGCCTGGCGCAGCGCTCTCAGTCACAATTTCTACGTGCGGAGAGGCCTAGCCGACTCGCGGAGCCTACGGTGTCGCCTGACGCGCCCTGCCGGAGGCGAGGGGGAACCCCGCGGCGGAGTCACGAGGCACAGGCCCCGAGCATCGGGTCGCATCGGCCTATAATGGTAATCGACGGACGGACTGCCTCCGCCATAGGAACGTGAATGTCCAGCAGTGTCTTGGGCGTGCCACAGTTGCCGGTAGCCTTGTAGGAAGTGATGCTCGAGCAGCACTTGCCCCNACAGCCCTGCTAGAGGCTACCTGGGGAGCTTTGTCCATCATAGGTGGTGCTACTCGCTACTAGCAGCACTTGCCCCTACAGCCGCTAGAGGCTACCTGGGGAGCTTTGTCTGTGTGTGCATCATAGGTGGTGCTACTCCAGGCACTAGAGCACTTGCCCCTACAGCCTGCTAGAGGCTACCTGGGGGAGCTTTGTCTTTGGGAGCGGTGGTGAGCGGTTAGACTACGCGGCACTCGCCTGGCTACAGTCCGAAGTTCATTCCCGCTCACCGCCACTACCACCAGTGACAGCATTATTATCTGAATCGGTTCTGGTCCTCCCTAGGTCGACTCAGCCTCCACCGTCACCACCCCCTCACCACCACAACCCTCATCACCTTCACCCTCATCACCACCCTCACCACCACCATCAGCACCGCCCTCACAACCACCCTCACCACCACCCTCACCAGCACCACCACCCTCACCGCCACCACCGTCACCACCCTCACCACCACCCTCACCAGCACCCTCACCACCNGCACCCTCACCAGCACCCTCACCACCACCATCACCACCACATCACCCCACCACCCTCACCACCCTCACCACCACCACCACCACCACCCTCACCACCACCACCCTCACCACCACCCTCACCACCACCACCCTCACCACCACCACCCTCACCACCCCACCCTCACCACCACCACCACCCTCACCACCCTCACCACCACCCTCACCACCCTCACCACCACCCTCACCACCACCACCCTCACCACCATCACCCTCACCACCACCACCCCTCCACCACCCCACCCTCACCACCACCACCACCACCCTCACCACCCTCACCACCACCACCCTCACCACCACCCTCACCACCACCATCACCACCACCACCTTCACCACCCTCACCACCACCACCACCCTCACCACCACCCTCACCACCACCCTCACCACCACCACCACCACCACCCTCACCACCACCACCTTCACCACCCTCACCACCACCCTCACGCNACCACCACCCTCACCACCACCACCCTCACCACCACCACCCTCACCCTCACCACCACCACCCTCACCACCACCACCTTCACCCCACCACCCTCACCCCACCACCCTCACCACCACACCACCCTCACCACCACCACCACCACCCTCACCACCACCATCAGCACCACCACCACCCCCACCACCACCACCCTCACCACCACCACCCTCACCACCACCACCACCCTCACCACCACCACCACCACCACCACCACCACCACCACCCTCACCACCACCACCACCACCACCACCACCCTCACCACCACCACCATCACCCTCACCATCACCACCACCACCCTCACCACCCTCACCACCCTCACCACCACCACCCTCACCACCACCACCACCACCACCACCACCCTCACTACCCTCACCACCACCCTCACAACCACCACCACCCACCACCCTCACCACCCCACCACCACCACCTCACCACCACCCCAACCACCACCACCACCACCACCCTCACAACCACCACCACCACCCTCACCACCACCCTCACCACCCTCACCCACCTTAACCTCCTACCTCTCTCTCCCCTCTACCAGCCTTCACCAGCCACCATGAGCTCCCAACAACAACAACAACCGCCACCGCCGCGCCAACAACAACAACAACAACACCACCACCACCACCCTCCCACCACCACCACCACCGAGAAGGACCGGCCTTCTTGAGCGACACTGCAGTACGGAGCAACGCGGCCCTCCTGGAATACTGCCGCACTGCGGGAGCCGCTTTGGCCGTTCTTCGGCCGGAGTCTTGGGCCTCACCGGCTTGCGGGGCCTGGCGTTCTACGTGCTGGCGGCAGGGGCCCTGGCGCTTGCGCTGGTCGCCAAGGCCGGGAGAGACTGGCGCAGGGCGGCTCGCTCCAGACGGGCCATCGCAACGGGCGGATTCGTGTCGGGCTTGTTCACCTACGTGCTGTTTTGGACGTTCTTGTATGGGATGGTGCACGTTTATTAGGGTGGCGGTGTTTTGTGTGTAGTGTGTGTGGTGTGTGTGTATCTGTGTGTGTGTGTACCTGTGTGTGTGTGGTGTGTGTGTACCTGTGTGTGTGTGNACCTGTGTGTGTGTACCTGTGTGTGTGTGTGNACCTGTGTGTGTGTCACTGTGTGTGTCTAGTGTACCTGTGTGTGTGCGTAGACCTGTGTGTGTGTGTCACTGTGTGTGTGTGTACTTGTGTGTGTGTGTACCTGTGTGTGTGTGTACCTGTGTGTGTGTAGACCTGTGTGTGTGTGTAGACCTGTGTGTATGTGTACCTGTGTGTGTGTACCTGTGTGTACACTGTGTGTGTGTGTACACTGTGTGTGTGTGTGTACCTGTGTGTACCTGTGTGTGTGTGTATACCTGTGTGTGTTTGTCACTGTGTGTGTGTGTCACTGTGTGTGTGTGTCACTGTGTGTGTGTGTCACTGTGTGTGTGTGTCACTGTGTGTGTGTGTGTGCCATTGCAACGGGCGGATTCGTGTCGGGCTTGTTCACCTACGTGCTGTTTTGGACGTTCTTGTATGGGATGGTGCACGTTTATTAGGGTGGCGGTGTGTTGTGTCATGTGTGTGTCGTGTGTGCTTGTGTGTGTGGTTAGTGTGTTTCGTGTATGTGTGGTACGTGTAATAGTGTCACGTGTGTGTACCTGTGTGTGTCACGTGTGTGTGTAAGTGTGTGTGTGTACCTGTGTGTGTGTGTACCTGTGTGTGTGTACCTGTGTGTGTGTGTACCTGTGTGTGTGTAGTGTGTGTGTGTGTGTACCTGTGTGTGTGTACCCGTGTGTGTGTGTGTACCTGTGTGTGTGTGTGTGTGTGTGTGTGTGTAAGTGTGTGTGTGTACCTGTGTGTGTGTACCTGTGTGTGTGTACCTGTGTGTGTGTATACCTGTATGTGTACCCGTGTGTGTGTGTCACTGTGTACCTGTGTGTGTGTACCTGTGTGTGTGTGTACCTGTGTGTGTGTGTACACTGTGTGTGTGTACCTGTGTGTACCTGTGTGTGTGTACCTGTGTGTGTGTCTGTGTGTGTGTGTGTGTGTGTCTGTGTGTGTGTACCTGTGTGTGTGTGTGTACCTGTGTGTGTGTGCTCACTGCGATGCTTCTACTGAAGACGATTAAACTCTGAAGCGATTCAAACGAACACGCGTGTGCGTCTACACGTGTGTGCATGTGTCTCCGCATGTGTGTGTACATGTGTGTCTACGTATGTGTGTGTACACGTGTGTGTGTGNACGCGCGTGTGTGTGTACGGTGGGGAGCGGTGGTGCAGCGGTTAGCGCTACGCTGCACTACGAACCCGGCGACCCGAGTTCGATTCCCGCTCACGGCTGACAACACCAGTGACGATTATCTGAACCGGTCCTGGGCCTCCCCTAGGTCGACTCAGCCACAAATGAGTACCTGATGCGGTGTGTAAACATCGCCACTGGGGAGACAAAGGCGGCCGGGCGTGGTGCTGGCCACCCACCCCTCGTGTGCCACTGTGCCGGTAGCCTTCATAGGGTTAGCTAACAGCACTTGTCCTACAGTCTGTTAAGGCTACACGGGGGATCTTTGTCTTCGTGTGCACGAAGCTTCAGGTCTTCTCGGCCACGGTCATTCCCTCCCTTCTCTACGCTTGTGAAACGTGGACCTCCCCTAATGGAACATCTTCGCCGGTTAGAAACATTCAGGCAAAGGCCTGCCTCCGATCCATCCTGGGTTTATCCTGCGGACTGGATTGTGTGAGGAGCTCACAAACCCTCGGCAGATCTGGACAAAGTCCCATCGGTGAGTTCCTCCGGCAGGCAAGGCTGCGTTGGCTGGGTCATGTAGCCCGCATGCCCAGCCACCGCATGCCCAGCCACTGCATGAGTGAGTGGTTGAGTGAGCGAGTGGATCGGTAAGTGAGTGAGTGGGTGAGTCAGTGGGTGACATTACCATCAGTGAGCTCCTCCGGCAGGCAAGGCTGCGTTGGCTGGGTCATGTAGCCCGCATGCCCAGCCACCGCATGCCTAAACAGCTTTTGTTCGGCCGGATCGAGGGGGCTAAACGGGCGCGGCACGGGCTGGAGAAGAGATGGAGTGACGTGGTACAGGAGGACGTGGAGCTGAGTGGACTTGCGATGACTGGTACCAGCGGTGTCAAGATCGGCCTCTGTGGAGGAGGCTCGTGAAGGACGCTGCTACTGGGCAGTTGGAGGCAGTCGCCCTCCAACAACAGCGGAGGAGCGACGCTCACAACAACGAGCGGAGCGCCAGGTGGCTAAAGCACAGCGAGTTGGTACAGTAGGGGGCACAGGTGGTGCACCTAGCCTGGCACAGCAGCAGCAGTCAACCCAGACACCTGCTCTGTCACGTGACCTCCNCGTGCACCTAGCCTGGCACAGCAGTAACAACCTGGCACCTGCTGTCACGTGACCTCTGCACCTAGCCTGGCACAGCAGTCAACCCNTGGCACCTGGGTCTGTCACGTGACATGCACCTAGCCTGGCACAGCAGTCAGCCTGGCACCTGGGTCTGTCACGTGACCTCCTCCTGCACCTAGCCTGGCACCTGCTGGGTCTGTCACGTGACCTCCTCCTGCACCTAGCCTGGCACCTGCTGGGTCTGTCACGTGACCTCCTCCTCCTCATGCACCTAGCCTGGCACCTGCTGGGTCTGTCACGTGACCTCCTCCTGCACCTAGCCTGGCACCTGCTGGGTCTGTCACGTGACCTCCTCCTCCTCATGCACCTAGCCTGGCACCTGCTGGGTCTGTCACGTGACCTTCTCCTCCTGCACCTAGCCTGGCACCTGCTGGGTCTGTCACGTGACCTCCTCCTCCTGCACCTAGCCTGGCACCTGCTGGGTCTGTCACGTGACCTTCTCCTCCTGCACCTAGCCTGGCACCTGCTGGGTCTGTCACGTGACCTCCTCCTCCTGCACCTAGCCTGGCACCTGCTGGGTCTGTCACGTGACCTCCTGCACCTAGCCTGGCACCTGCTGGGTCTGTCACGTGACCTCCTCCTCCTGCACCTAGCCTGGCACCTGCTTGGTCTGTCACGTGACCTCCTCCTCTTGCACCTAGCCTGGCACAGCGCACCTAACCTGGCACCTGCTGGGTCTGTCACGTGACCTCCTCCTCCTGCACCTAGCCTGGCACCTGCTTGGTCTGTCACGTGACCTCCTCCTCATGCACCTAGCCTGGCACAGCAGCACCAGTCAACCCAGCCTGGCACCTGCTGGGTCTGTCACGTGACCTCCTCCTCCTGCACCTAGCCTGGCACAGCAGCAGCAGTCAACCTATGGCACCTGCTGGGTCTGTCACGTGACCTGCACCTAAGGTGGGAGGGGCTTAGTGAGTGGGAGGGGCTTAGAAGGGGGAGGGGCTTAGTAGTGGGAGGGGCTTAGAAGGGGGAGTGGCTTAGTNAGAGGGAGGGGCTTAGAAGGGGGAGGGGCTTAGTGAGTGGGAGGGGCTTAGAAGGGGGAGTGGCTTAGTGAGTGGGAGGGGCTTAGAAGAGAGAGTGGCTTAGTGAGTGGGAGGAACTTCGAAGGGGGAGGGGCTTAGTGAGTGGGAGGGGCTTAGAAGGGGGAGTGGCTTAGTGAGTGGGAGGGGCTTAGAAGGGGGAGTGGCTTAGTGAGTGGGAGGGCTTAGAAGGGGCTTAGTGAGTGGGAGGGGCTTAGAAGGGGGAGTGGCTTAGTGAGTGGGAGGGGCTTAGAAGGGGGAGGGCTTAGTGAGTGGGAGGGGCTAAGAAGGGGGCGTGTCTCGCTGGGGCCACGTGATTGGCTGGGCCGCGTTAGGGGGCGTGTCCCTGTGGTGGGTGTGGCTCTGACCACGTGACCCGGAAGTCTGGCAGTGGCCGCTTAACCCTTGCAGACCAGTGGCCGGTAAGTTAACTAATTAATTAAATAATTAGCTTACTAACTTGTTAATTAACTCGTTAATTAACTCACTCAGCCACTCACTTACTCACTCATTCACTAACTCACTCACTAACTCATTCACTCACTCATTCACTCAGCCACTCAATAACTCACTCACTTAACTCGCGAATTAACTAATTAATTAATTAGCTTACTAGCTTATTAATTAACTCGCTCAGCCACTCACTCAGCCACTCACTCACTCACTAACTCACTCACTCACTCACTAACTCACTAACTCACTCACTAACTCACTCACTCACTCATTCACTCACTCACTCACTCACTAACTCATTCACTCACTCACACACTCACTTACTCACTAACTCACTCACTAACTCACTCACTAACTCACTCACTCATTCACTCATTCATTCACTCATTCACCACTCACACACTCACTTACCACTAACTCACTCACTAACTCATTCACTAACTCACCCACTCACTCACTAACTCACTAACTCACTCACTAACTCACTCACTCATTCACTCATTCACTCACTCAGCCACTCACTAACTCACTCACTCACTCACTAACTCATTCACTAACTCACTCACTAACTCACCATTCACTCATCATTCACTCGTTCACCACTCACTCAGCCACTCACTCATTCACTCACTCACTCACCACTCACTCACTCACCCACTCACTAACTCACTTACNCACTCACTAACTCACTCACTCCACTAACTCACTCACTAACTCACCTAACTCACTCACTAACTCACTATCACTCACTCACTAACTCACTAACTCACTCACNCATTNACTAACTCACTAACTCACTCACTCACTAACTCACTAACTCACTCACTCATTCACTAACTCACTAACTAATTCACTCACTCACACACTCACTTACTCACTAACTCACTCACTAACTCATTCACTAACGCACCCACTCACTCACTAACTCACTCACTAACTCACTCATTCACTCATTCATTCACTCATTCACTCACTCAGCCACTCACTCACTAACTCACTCACTAACTCACTCACTCACTAACTCATTCACTAACTCACTCACTAACTCACTCATTCACTCACTCATTCACTCATTCATTCACTCGTTCACTCACTCAGCCACTCACTCATTCACTCACTCACTCAGCCACTCACTCACTCACCCATTCACTAACTCACTTACTCACTCACTAACTCACTCACTCACTAACTCACTCACTCACTCATTCACTAACTCACTCACTAACTCACTAACTCACTCACTCACTAACTCACTAACTCACTAACTCACTCACTCACTAACTCACTCACTAACTCACTCACTAATTCACTAACTCACTAACTCACTCACTCATTCACTAACTCACTCACTTACTCACTAACTCACTCACTCACTCATTCACTAACTCACTAACTCACTCACTCATTCACTAACTCACTAACTCACTCACTAACTCACTCACTAACTCACTAACTCACTCAATCNCTAACTCACTAACTCACTCACTACTAACTCACTAACTCACTCACTAACTCACTAACTCACTCACTCATTCACTAACTCACTAACTAATNCACTCACTCACACACTCACTCACTAACTCACTCACTAACTCATTCACTCACCCACTCACTCACTAACTCACTCACTAACTCACTCATTCACTCATTCATTCACTCATTCACTCACTAACTCACTCACTAACTCACTCACTAACTCACTCACTCACTAACTCATACTAACTCACTCACTAACTCACTCACTCACTCATTCACTCATTCATTCACTCACTCACTAGCNACTCACTCATTCACTCACTCACTCACTCACTCACTCACTCACTAACTCACTTACTCACTCACTAACTAACTCACTAACTCACTCACTCACTAACTCACTAACTCACTCACTAACTCACTCACTAACCACTAACTCACTAACTCACTCACTCACTAACTCACTCACTAACCACTCACTAATTTCACTAACTCACTAACTCACTCACTCATTCAACTAACTCACTCACTTACTCACTAACTCACTCACTACTCACTAACTCACTCACTCACTCGCTCACTCACTCACTCAACTCACTCACTAACTCACTCACTAACTCACTCACTAACTCACTCACTACTAACTCACTCACTCACTAACTCACTCACTCACTAACTCACTCACTCACTCACTAACTCACTCACTCACTAACTCACTCACTAACTAAGTCACTCACTAACTCACCCACTAACTCACTCACTAACTCACTCACTAACTCACTCACTAACTCACTCACTAACTCACTCTCACTCACTCACTAACTTCACTAACTCACTCACTAACTCACTGACTCACCTAACTCACTCACTAACTCACCTCACTCACTAACTAACNCACTAACTCACTCACTAACTCACNAACTGGAGCACTAACTCACTCACTCACTCACTGACTCACTCACTCACTAACTCACTCACTGGTGGTAACTCACTCACTAACTCACTCACTGACTAACTCACTCACTCATAACTCACTAACTACACTCATTCACTAACTCACTCACTTACTCACTAACTCACTCACTCATTCACTAACTCACTCACTCATTCACTAACTCACTAACTCACTCACTCTATGTGTGTACCTGGTAGACATGGCGTTGCTACTGCATCATGAGTAGTGGTAGTGTGTAGTAGTGTTGTAGTGTGTTGAGTGGTATGTTGAGTGGTATGTTGAGTGGTACGTGTGTACCTGGTAGACATGGCGTTGCTACTGGATCACGAGTTGTGGTAGTGTGTAGTAGTGTTGTAGTGTGTTGAGTGGTATGTTGAGTGGTATGTGGTACGTGTGTATCTGGTAGACATGGCGTTGCTACTGGATCACGAGTTCCCCGAGTTGCTGCCAGGACAGGAGGTGAACACAGAGCGCTTCCTGGACAGCGTCCAGCACATACCTCCATTCTTCGGTGAGTACACACATACCTACACATACACATGTACACACACACATACACACATACACACATACTCACATACCTACACATACACACACACATACACACACGTACCTACATACACA
>MU249806.1:21077-26077 GCA_018977245.1 Lethenteron camtschaticum | reverse complement strand
CCATCTNCACCACCACTNCACCACCACCACCACCACCACTCACCACCACCACCACTCACCACCACCACACACCACTNCACCACCACTCACCACCACCACCACCTCTCACCACCGCCACTCACTCACCACCACCACCACTACTCACCACTAGTCACNACTACTACCACCATTCACCACCACNACTACCACCATTCACCACCACTACACCACCACCACCACTCACCACCACCACCACTACTACTCCCTCCCCCCTCTCCCTCCCCCCAGGGGCTCCNCTTCATCCAGACGTTCTGCAGATTTGGTGGACGGAGTTCGTGACGAAGTCACCCCGAGCACATGACCAACGCCACGCTGCCTACGAGCAGTCGCTACGCAGATACCACGGGTGGCTCGTGCAGAAGGTGTTCTCTGTGAGTCACTCGCTCNGTCAGTCAGTCACTCAGTCAGTCACTCAGTCAGTCAGTCACTCACTCAGTCGCTCAGTCAGTCACACGCTCGCCTACGGAGCGTCGCTGCGCAGATACCACGGTGGCTCGTNCAGAAGGTGTTACTCTGTGAGTCACTCAGGCAGTTAGTTAGTCACTCACTCAGTCACTCAGTCAGTCGACTNAGTCACTCAGTCAGTCACTCAGTCAGTCAGTCGCTCGCTCAGTCAGTCGCTCGCTCGCTCGCTCAGTCAGTCAGTCGCTCAGTNNCNCAGTCACTCACTCACTCAGTNGCTCAGTCACTCAGTCAGTCNCTCAGTCAGTCACTCACTCNGTCAGTCACTCAGTCAGTGCCACTCAGTCAGTCAGTCNGTCAGTCACTCAGTCAGTCAGTCATTCACTCAGTNATCACTCAGTCAGTCACACGCTCGCGTATGGAGCGTCGCTGTGCAGATNCCACGGTGGCTCAGTNCAGAAGGTGTTCTCTGTGAGTCACTCGCTCAGTCAGTCACTCAGTCACTCACTTAGACACCCAGCACTCACTCAGTGAGTCACTCAGTCAGACACTCAGTCACTCAGTCACTTAGTTAGTCAGTCACTGCAGTCAGTCAGCTCGCCTGACGGAGCGTCGCTCGCAGATACCACGGATGGCTCGTCAGAAGGTGTCTCTAGTCACTCGCTCAGTTAGTCAGTCAGTCAGTTAGTCAGTTAGTTAGTCAGTCAGTCAGTCAGTTAGTCAGTCACTCACTCCGTCCATAGTCAGTCACTCACTCACTCAGTCACTCAGTCAGTCACACGCTCGCGTACGGAGCGTCGCNGTNCAGATACCACGGTGGCTCGTCAGAAGGTGTTCTCTGTGAGTCACTCGCTCAGTCAGTCAGTCACTCACTCACTCAGTCACTCACTCAGTCAGTCGCTCACTCNGTCATCGCTCACTCATGTCAGTCAGTCAGTCAGTCACTCAGTCAGTCAGTCGGTCACTCAGTCAGTCACACGTCGCGTCAGCTCGCTGCGAGNTACCACGNGTGGCTCGTNCAGGTGTTCTCTGTGAGTCACTCAGGCAGTTAGTTAGTCACTCACTCAGTCACTCAGTCAGTCNCTCGCTCGCTCAGTCACTCNGTCAGTTACTCAGTCAGTCAGTCGCTCGCTCGACTCGGTGAGTCAGTCGCTCGCTCGCTCAGTCAGTCGCTCGACNCAGTCACTCACTCACTCNGTCGCTCAGTCAGTCNGTCGCTCAGTCACTCAGTCAGTCGCTCAGTCAGTCAGTCACTCAGTCAGTCACTCAGTCAGTCACTCAGGCAGTCACACGCTCGCGTACGGAGNGTCGCTCAGTANCACGGTGGTCGTCAAAAGGNGTTATCTGTGAGTCACTCGTCAGTCAGTCAGTCAGTGAGTCAGTCACTCAGTCACTCAGTCAGTCACTCACTCAGTCAGTCACTCAGTCACTAGTCAGTCACTCAGTCAGTCAGTGAGTCAGTCACTTAGTCATTCAGTCAGTCAGTCACTCAGTCACTCAGTCAGTCAGTCAGTTAGTTAGTCACTCAGTCAGTCACACGCTCACTCAGTCAGTCAGTCGCTCAGTCAGTCACACGCTCGCTACGGAGTCGCTGTGTNAGTACTCCGGANTGGCTCGTAGTTCGTGAGTCACTCGCTCAGTCAGTCAGTCACTCAGTCAGTCATTTACTCACTCACTCAGTCAGTCNCTCATTAAGTCAGTCACTCACTCAGTCAGTAAGTCAGTNCTCAGTTAGTCNCTCAGTCACCACACAGTCACTCAAGCATCACTCAGTNGACTCAGTCAGTCACTCATCGCTCGNAGTANCACGGGTGCTCGTCAGTGTTACTCTGTGAGTCGCTCGCTCAGTCAGTCAGTCACGCATGTCANTCAGTCACTCACTCAGTCACTCACTCAGTCAGTCACTCAGTCAGTCACTCAGTCACTCAGTCAGTCACACGCTCGCGTACGGAGCGTCGCTGTGCAGATACCACGGTGGCTCGTGAGCAGGTGTTCTCTGTGAGTCACTCGCTCAGTTAGTCAGTCAGTGAGTCAGTCAGTCGCTCGCTCAGTCAGTCACTCACTCAGTCAGTCAGTCAGTCAGCTCGCTCAGTCAGTCACTCAGTCAGTCAGTGAGTTAGTCACTCATTCAGTCACTCAGTCAGTCACTCAGTCACTCAGTCAGTCGCTCAGTCAGTTAGTTAGTCACTCAGTCAGTCAGCTCACTCACTCAGTCAGTCAGTCGCTCAGTCAGTCACACGCTCGGTAGTCGGTAGTCGCTGTNCAGATANCACGCTCGTCAGTCTCTCTGTGAGTCACTCGCTCAGTCAGTTAGTCAGTGAGTCAGTCAGTCGCTCGCTCAGTCAGTCACTCACTCAGTCAGTCACTCATTGGTCAGTCAGCTCAGTCAGTCACTCAGTCAGTCAGTGAGTCAGTCACTTAGTCATTCAGTCAGTCAGTCACTCAGTCACTCAGTCAGTCAGTCAGTTAGTTAGTCACTCAGTCAGTCACTCNCTCACTCAGTCAGTCAGTCATTCAGTCAGTCAGTTAGTCACTCAGTCAGTCACTCAGTCAGTCAGTCACTCAGTCACNTAGTCACTCAGTCATTCNGTCATTCAGTCAGTCACTCATGTCAGTCAGCTAGTTAGTTAGTTACTCACTCAGTCACTCAGTTAGTCACTTCAGTCACTCAATTAGNTAGTCACTCAGTCAGTCACTCAGTCATTCACTCAGTCACTCACTCAGTCACTCAGTCAGTCAGTCAGTCACTCAGTCAGTCAGTCAGTTAGTTAGTCACTCAGTCAGTCAGNTCNCTCACTCAGTCAGTCAGTCACTCAGTCAGTCAGTCACTCACTTGCTCACTCACTCACTCAGTCACTCAGTCAGTCACTCAGTCAGTCAGTAAGGTAGTCAGTCAGTCACTCAGTCACTCACTCAGTCAGTCAGTCGCTACAGTCGCTGAGTANCACTCTCGTAGTGTCTCNGTGAGTGGCTCAGTCAGTTAGTTAGTCAGTTAGTCAGTCNGTCACTCNGTTAGTCAGTCAGTCAGNCAGTCACTCAGTCACTGAGTCAGTTAGTCACAGTTAGTTAGTCAGTTAGTTAGTCAGTCACTCAGTCACTCAGCCAGTCGCTCACACGCTCAGTCAGTCACTCAGTCAGTCACAGTCAGTCAGTTAGTTAGTCACTCACTCAGTCACTCAGTCAGTCACTCACTCACTCAGTCAGTCACTCAGTCAGCCAGCTCACTCATGTCACTCNGTCNCTCACTCNGTCACTCACTCAGTCAGTCACTCAGTCAGTCAGTCAGTTAGTTAGTTAGTCAGTTAGTTAGTCACTCNGTCAGTCAGTCACTCNGTTAGTCAGTCAGTCAGTCCAGTTGGAGTTAGTCAGTTAGTTAGTCAGTCAGTCAGTCACTCAGTCACTCAGCCAGTCGCTCACTCAGTCAGTCACTCAGTCAGTCGCTCAGTCAGTCAGTTAGTTAGTCACTCACTCAGTCGCTCATCAGTCACTCAGTGCATGTCNCTCAGTCAGTCAGTCAGTCAGTCACTCACTCNGTCNCTCAGTCAGACACTCAGTCACTCACTCAAGTCAGTCAGTCAGTCACTCAGTTAGTCAGTCAGTCAGTTAGTCGGTTAGTTAGTCAGTTAGTTAGTTAGGCAGTCAGTCAGTCACTCNGTTAGTCAGTCAGTCAGTTAGTTAGTCAGTTAGTTAGTCAGTCAGTCAGTCACTCAGTCACTCAGCCAGTCGCTCACACTGCTCAGTCAGTCACTCAGTCAGTCGCTCAGTCAGTCAGTTAGTTAGTCACTCACTCAGTCGCTCAGTCGCTCAGTCAGTCACTCACTGAGTCAGTCACTCAGTCAGTCACTCACTCAGTCGTCACACGCTCGCCTACGGAGCGTCGCTGCGCAGATACCACGGGTGTGTGTGTATGTGTGTGTGTGTGTCTGTGTGTGTGTCTGTGTGTGTGGTGTGTGTGTGTGTATGTGTATGTGTGTCTGTGTGTACNTGTGTGTGTGTCTGTGTATGTCTGTGTGTGTGTCTGTGCGTGTGTCTGTGTGTGTGTCCGAGCGTGTGTGTATGTCTGTGTGTGTGTCTGTGTGTGTGTCTGTGTGTCTATCCGTGTCTGTGTGTCTGTGTGTGTCTGTGTGTGTGTGTGTCTGTGTGTGTGTCTGTGCGTGTGTGTCTGTGTGTGTGTGTCTGTGCGTCTATCTGTGTCTGTGTGTCTGTGTGTGTGTCTGTGTGTATGTTCGAGCGTGTGTGTGTCTCTGTGTGTGTGTGTGTCTATGTGTGTGTGTGTGTGTGTATGTGTCTATGATTATGTGTGTGTGTGCGTGTGTGTCTGTGTGTGTCTGTGTGTCTATCCGCGTGTCTCCGTGTGTGTCTGTGTGTGTGTCTGTGTGTGTGTCTGTGTGTGTATGTGTCTGTGTGTGTGTGTCTGTCTGTGTGTGTACATGTCTGTGTGTGTCCGTGTGTGTGTGTCTCTGTGCGTGTGTGTGTCTGTGTGTCTATCCGCGTGTCTCCGTGCGTGTGTCTCCAGGCGGCTGTGCACGGCGCTCCGTACCGCTCCGACTTCCTGCGAG
>MU249806.1:13577-16077 GCA_018977245.1 Lethenteron camtschaticum | reverse complement strand
GCCTGCTAGAGGCTACCTGGGGAGCTTTGTGTGCATCATAGGTGGTGCTACTCGCTAGCAGCACTGCCCCTGGCCTGCTAGAGGCTACCTGGGGAGCTTTGTCTGTGTGTGCATCATAGGTGGTGCTACTCGCCACTAGCAGCACTTGCCCTACAGCCCTGCTAGAGCTACCTGGGGAGCTTTGTGTGTGCATCATAGGTGGTGCTACTCGCTACTAGGCACTTGCCCTACAGCCTGCTAGAGGCTACCTGGGGAGCTTTGTCTATGTGCATCATAGGTGGTGCACTCGCTAGCAGCACTTGCCCTGCAGCCTGTGAGGCTACCTGGGGAGCTTTGTGTGTGTGTGTCTAGGTGGTGTCTACTGCAGCACTTGCCCTACGCCTGCTGAGGCTACCTGGGGGAGCTTTGTCTGTGTGTGCAAGCACTTGCCCCTACAGCCTGTAGGTACCTGGGGAGCTTTGTGTGCACAGTGTGATGTATGTGCAGTGTCTGTGAAGTGAGTGTGTGAGTGAGTGAGTGTGTGAGTGACGGGTGAGTGTTGGTGGNGTGNGTGTGGTGGTGTATGAGTGAGTGGTGTCTANGTATGAGTGAGTGAGTGTAGTGAGTGTCTGAGTGAGTGTGTGTGTGTGTGTGGTGTGTGAGTGAGTGAGTGTCTACGTGTATGAGTGAGTGAGTGTGTGAGTGTATGTTTGAGTGGGTGAGTGAGTATGAGTGAGTGAGTATGTGAGTGAGTGGGTGAGTGTGTGAGTGNGTGTGTGANTGAGTGTGTGTAGTATGTGAGTGAGTGTGTGAGTGTGTGAGTGAGTGTAGTGAGTGTGTGAGTGAGTGTCTGAGTGTGTGTNAGTGATGTGTCTGAGTGTGTGGTGTGAGTGAGTGTGTNAGTGAGTGTGTGTGTAGCTGAGTGGTAGTNTCTGAGTGTGTGAGTGTGTGTATAGTGAGAGTGTGTATNAGTGAGTGAGTGAGTGTCTGAGTGAGTGAGTGTGTGAGTGTGTGTGTGAGTGTGTGTATAAGTGAGTGTGTGTATGAGTGAGTGTCTGAGTGAGTGAGTGTGTGAGTGTGTGTGGGAGTGTGAGTCTTTGACAACTGGGTGAACACAAACGTGCGTGAACAGTNTCAGGTGTGGTGTGTGAGTGAGTGTCTGAGTGAGTGTGTGAGTGAGTGTGTGGAGTGTGTGAGTGTGTGAGTGTGTGAGTGAGTGTCCAGTGAGTGAGTGTGTGAGTAGTGAGTGTGTGTGTGAGTGTCTGTGTATGAGTGTGTGTGTGAGTGTGTGTGTGTGTGAGTGTGTGAGTGTGTGTTTTGTGTGTGAGGTGTGTGAGAGTGTGTGTGTGAGTGTGTGTGTGCTGTGTGTAGTGTGTGAGTGTGTGTTCAGAGTTTGTNTGTGAGTGTGTGTGTGTGAGTGTGTGAGCNTGGTGTGAGTGTGTGAGTGTTTGAGTNTGTGCAGTGTGTGTGTGAGTGTGAGTGTGTGAGTGAGTGTGTGAGTGAGTGAGTGTCNGAGTGTCTGAGTGAGTGTGTGAGTACTTCTGAGTGAGTGAGTGTGTGAGTGTCTAGTGATGACGTCTGAGTGAGTCTGTGGTGTCTGAGTGTGTGAGTGNGTGAGTGTGTGTGAGGTGAGTGTTGAGTNTGTGAGTTGGTGAGTGTGTGACTGATGAGTGTGCGTGTGTGTGTGTAGTNTTGAGTGTATGTGTGTGAGTGTGTGAGTGAGTGTGTGTGAGTGANTGTGTGACTGAGTGAGTGTGTGAGTGTGTGTGTGTGAGTGTCTATGAGTGTGTGTGTGAGTGAGTGATGTTGTCTACGTGTATGAGCTGAGTGAGTGTGTNAGTGAGGTGTCTGAGTGNGTGAGGTTGAGTGGGTGAGTGAGTGTATAGTATGTGANTGAGTGGGGAGTGTGTGAGTGAGAGTGTGTGAGATGAGAGTGTGTGTGAGTATGTGAGTGAGTGTGTGAGTGTGTGAGTGTGAGTGAGTGAGTGAGTGAGTGTGAGTGTGTGAGTGAGTGAGTGTCTGTGTGAGTGAGTGTCTGAGTGAGTGAGTGAGTGTCTGAGTGTNAGTGAGTGAGTGAGTGTCTGAGTGTGTGAGTGAGTGAGTGTCTGAGTGTCTGTGTGAGTGAGTGTGTGACGTCTGAGTGTGTGAGTGTCTGATGTGTGAGTGCGTGTGAGTGAGTGTGTGTATGAGTGAGTGAGGTCTGAGTGAGTGAGTGTGTGAGTGTGTGTGAGTGTGTGTATGAGTGTGTGTGTGAGTGTGTGTGTGTNAGTGTGTGAGTGTGTGTGTGTGAGTGTCGTGTGTGAGTGTATGAGTGGTGTGTGAGTGAGTGTGTGTATGAGTGAGTGATGAGTGTTAGTGATGTGAGTTAGTGAATGAGTGAGTANGTGAGTGGCTGAGTGAGTTAATTAACAGAGTTAATTATAAGCTAGTAAGCTAATTAATTATTTAATTCGCGAGTTANGTGAGTGAGATGACGGTGGCTGAGTGAATGNGTGAGTGAATGAGTGAGTGAATGAGTGAG
>MU249806.1:0-13552 GCA_018977245.1 Lethenteron camtschaticum | reverse complement strand
GAGTATGTCTGAGTGAGTGTGTGTGAGTCTTCCTGACAATGGAAGTGAACACAAAGCTGCCTGTGTGAACCGGTCACCATCCCGGTGTGTGAGTGTGTGAGTGAGTGTGTGAGTGTCTGAGTGAGTGACTGAGTGAGTGTGTGAGTGTCTGAGTGAGTGAGTGACTGTCTGAGTGAGTGTCTGAGTGTGTGACTGTCTGAGTGAGTGACTGTCTGAGTGAGTGTGTGAGTGTGTGACTGTATGAGTGGGTGAGTGTGTGTCTGAGTGTCTATAGTGTGTGAGTGAGTGTGTGTGTGAGTGTGTGAGTGTGTGTGTGAGTGTGTGAGTGTGTGTGTGAGTATGTGTGAGTANGTGTGTGTGAGTCTTCCTGACTGGNAGTGAACACAAGGTGCGTGAACAGGTCACCATCGGTGTGTGAGGATCCCAGCGACGCCGTGACTCACTCACGTGGAAAGGACACGGTACAGACAAAGCTCCCCGGTAGCCTCACAGGNCTGCAGGGGAAGTGCTGCNAGAGCAGNACCACATGTNCACGACAAAGCTCCCCCAGGTAGCCTCTCTAGACAGGCTNCAGGGCAAGCTCAGTACCACCACCNATGATCACACACAGACACACTCCCCCACCACAGTCACCACACGCTCTCACACACACACAGACACCACAGTCACACAGTCTCACACACACACTGTCACACACACACAGACACACACCACGCTCACCACCAGACACACACACACAGACACACACACAGTCTGACACACACACACACACAGTCACCACACACGACTCACTCACACACAGAACACACACAGTCTNACACAGTCACCACACACAGTCACCACACACGCACGCTCACCACAGACACACACAGACACGCTCACCACACACGCACACAGATACACACACACACAGTCACCACAACTCTCACCACACACGCTCACACACACACACACGCTCACACAGTCTACACAGTCACACACACACACAGTCACCACNCAGACACACACACACAGACACACACACACAGACACACACACAGACACACACACACTCACCACACACACACAGACACACACACAGACACACACCACATGTCACCACAGACACACACACACAGACACCACACACACTGACACACACACACAGACACACACACCACACTGTGACACACACACACAGCACCACACATCACACACACACACAGACACACACACAGACACACACACACACAGACACAGACACACACACAGACAGACACACACACAGACACACACACACATGGCTCACACACACACAGACACACACACAGACACACACACACATGCTCACACACAGACACACACACACAGACACACACACATGCTCACACACACACAGACACACACAAGACACACACACACATGCTCACACACACACAGACACACACACACAGACACACACACACAGAGGCACACACACAGACACAGACACACACACACAGACACACACACACACACACAGAGCTCACACACACACACAGACACACACACGCTCACACACGCACGCTCACACTCTCCACCCACTCTCACGGTCAGACCCGCTNACCGGTTTCCCCACGTGCTCAGCCAGAATGTCACACAATCAGTCNGCTCACACACGCACAGATCACCGACCGATTCACACAGCAGTCACACCGACCACGCACACACCCAACCGGACACAGCAACATCACAGAAGTACCGACNACACANCACAGTANCACCACCACCTTTATCACCAGCACACCACNCAGCACCAACACCACACACACCACACACCCACACAGCCNTCACAGTACACCCACACCTACCACCTTCACCATCATCACATTCACCACCTCCACACCTACCACACACACCACCTCCACACCTACCATCNTCTACCACACACCACCACCACCATCACACAGCCCACCACCACAGCACCACNACCACCATCGTCACAGCAGGAGCTGCAGCTCTTCCGAGACGCCGTTCCCCATGTCATCGATGGTTCCACACCTATGGTGACTATTCACACCACAGATGCTTACTCAGAGGCTCAGTGAACTGCTGGGTAAGTTGTTACCTGGGGGATCAGAGGCTCAGTTAACTGCTGGGGCGATGGGTAACAGTTGTTACCTCGTGAGCGAGTGAGTTAGTGAGTGAGTGAGTTAGTGAGTGGGTGAGTGACTGAGTGAGTGAGTTAGTGAGTGGGTGGGTGTGTGGGTGAGTGAGTGAGTTAGTGAGTGAGTGAGTTAGTCAGTCAGTGAGTGGTAAGTGAGTGAGTGAGTTAGTGAGTGAGTGAGTTAGTGAGTGGGTGAGTGATGAGTGAGTGAGTTAGTGAGTGGGTGGGTGTGTGAGTGAGTGAGTGGGTGAGTGAGTTAGTTAGTGAGTGAGTGAGTTAGTGAGTGAGTCAGTCAGTGAGTGAGTAAGTGGTGAGTGAGTTAGTGGTGAGTTAGTGTGTGAGTGTGTGGGTGAGTGTATGGTGAGTTAGTGAGTGGGTGGTGAGTGAGTTAGTGAGTGAGTCNGTCAGTGGTGAGTAAGTGGTGAGTGAGTTAGTGAGTTAGTGAAGGTGAGTTAGTGAGTGAGTGAGTGAGTTAGTGAGTGAGTTAGGAGTTAGTGAGTGCAGTTAGTGAGTGAGTTAGTTGAGTGAGTGAGTTAGTGAGTGAGTGAGTGAGTGGTGAGTGGTGATTGAGTGAGTGAGTGAGTTAGTGAGTGAGTTAGTGAGTGAGTTAGTGAGTCAGTGAGTGAGTGAGTTAGTGAGTGAGTGAGTGGGTGAGTGAGTTAGTTAGTGAGTGAGTCAGTCAGTGAGTGAGTGAGTGAGTGAGTTAGTTAGTGAGTGAGTGAGTGAGNTAGTGAGTGAGTGAGTGAGTTAGTGAGTGAGTGAGTGAGTGAGTTAGTAAGTGAGTTAGTGAGTTAGTGAGTGAGTGAATTGTTAGTGAGTGAGTTGTGATTAAGCAGTGGCTGAGCGAGTTAATTAATAAGTTAGCCTAAGCTAATTAATTACGCGAGTTAGTGAGTGAGTTATTGAGGCTGAGTGAATGAGTGAGTGAATGAGTGAGTGAATGAGTTAGTGAGTGAGTTAGTGAGTGATTAAGTGAGTGCTGAGTGAGTTAATTAACGAGTTAATTAACAAGCTAGTAAGCTAATTATTTAATTAATTAGTTAACTTACCGGCCACTGGCTGCAAGGGTTAAGCGGNCACTGCCAGACTTCCGGGTCACGTGGTCAGAGCCACACCCACCACAGGGACACGCCCCCAACGCGGCCCAGCCAATCACTCCCCCAGCGAGACCGCCCCCTTCTAAGCCCTCCCACTCAAAGCCCCTCCCCCTTCTAAGCCCCTCCCCCTTCTAAGCCCCTCACTCACGAAGCCCCTCCCCTTCAAGCCCCTCCCACTCACTAAGCCCCTCCCACCTTAGGGCAGGAGTCACGTGCACAGACCCAGCAGGTGCCATGGGTTGACGGTGCTGCGTGCCAGGCTAGGGCAGGTGGAGGAGGTCACGGACAGACCCAGTGCAGGTGCCAGGCTAGGGCAGGAGGAGGTCACGTGCAGACCCTGNAGGNGCCAGGCTAGGTGTGCAGGAGGAGGTCACGCACCATGACAGACCCAGCAGGTGCCAGGCTAGGTGAGGGGAGAATCACGTGACAGACCCAGAGTGCAGGAGGTGCAGGAGAGNAGGTCAGTGACAGACCCANCAGGTGCCAGGAGTGCAGGAGGGAAGGTCACGTGACAGACCCAGCAGGTGCCAGGCGTGCAGGGGAGGAGGTCACGTGACAGCCCAGCAGGTGCCAGGCTAGGTCGGAAGGGTCACGGCGACCCAGCAGGTGCCAGGCTAGGTGCAGGAGGAGGAGGTCACGTGACAGACCGCAGGTGCCAGGCTAGGTGCAGGAGGCAGTCACTGACAGACCCACAGGTGCCAGCTAGGTGCAGGAGGAGAAGGTCACGTGACAGACCCAGGTGCCATGGGCTGACTGCTGTGCCAGGCTAGGTGCATGTCACGTGACAGACCCAGGTGCCATGGGTTGACTGCTGTGCCAGGCTAGGTGCACGAGGAGGTCACGTGACAGACCCTGCAGGGCCATGGGTTGACTGCTGTGCCAGGCTAGGTGCACGAGGAGGTCACGTGACAGACCCTGCAGGTCATGGTTGACTGCTGTGCCAGGCTAGGTGCACCACCTGTGCCCCCTACTGTACCAACTCGCTGTGCTTTAGCCACCCGGCGCTCCGCTCGTTGTTTGAGCGCGCTCCTCCCCCTCCGTTGTTGTTGGAGGGCGACTGCCTCCAACTGCCCAGTAGCGTCCTTCACGAGCCTCCTCCACAGAGGCCGATCTGACACCGCTGGTACCGGTCATCGCAAGTCCACTCAGCTCCACGTCTCCTGTACCACATCACTCCATCTCTTCCCAGCCCGTGCCGCGCCCGTCTAGCCCCTCGATCCGGCCGAACAAAAGCTGTTTAGGCATGCGGTGGCTGGGCATGCGAGCTACATGACCCCCAACGCAGCCTTGCCTGCCGGAGTCACTGATGGTAATGTCACCCACTGACTCACCCACCCACTCACTCATTCACTTACCGATCCACTCGCTCACTCAACCACTCACTCATGCGGTGGCTGGGCATGCGGGCTACATGACCCAGCCAACGCAGCCTTGCCTGCCGGAGGAGCTCACTGATGGTAATGTCACCCACCCACTCACTCACCCATTCACTTACCGATCCACTCGCTCACTCAACCACTCACTCATACAGCGACGGGCATGCGGGCTACATGACCCAGCCAACGCAGCCTTGCCTGCCGGAGGAACTCACCGATGGGACTTTGTCCAGATCTGCCGAGGGTTTGTGAGCTCCTCACACAATCCAGTCCGCAGGATAAACCCAGGATGGATCGTAGGCAGGCCTTTGCCTGAATGTTTCTAACCGGCGAAGATGTTCCATTAGGGGGGGGGGGTCCACGTTTCACAAGCGTAGAGAAGGGAGAAGACCGTGGCCGAGAAGACCTGAAGCTTCGTGCACACGAAGACAAAGATCCCCCGTGTAGCCTTAACAGACTGTAGGACAAGTGCTGTTAGCTAACCCTATGAAGGCTACCGGCACAGTGGCACACGAGGGGGTGGGTGGCCAGCACCACGCCCGGCCGCCTTTGTCTCCCCAGTGGCGATGTTTACACACCGCATCATACTCATTTGTGGCTGAGTCGACCTAGGGGAGGCCCAGGACCGGTTCAGATAATCGTCACTGGTGTTGTCAGCCGTGAGCGGGAATCGAACTCGGTCGCCGGGTTCGTAGTGCAGCGTAGCGCTAACGCTGCACCACCGCTCCCCACCGTACACACACACGCGCGTACACACGCACGTGTACACACACATACGTAGACACACATGTACACACACATGCGGAGACACATGCACACACGTGTAGACGCACACGCGTGTTCGTTTGAATCGCTTCAGAGTTTAATCGTCTTCAGTAGAAGCATCGCAGTGAGCGCACACACACAAGTACACACACAGGTACACACACACACACACAGGTCACACACACACAGGTACACACACACACACGGGTACACACACACAGGTACACACACACACAGGTCTACACACACACACAGGTACACACACAGGTACACACACACACACGGGTAACACACACAGGTACACACACACACAGTCACACACACACACAGGTACACACACAGGTACACACACACACACAGGGACACACACACAGATACACACACACAGGTACACACCACAGGTACACACACACACAGGTCACACTCACAGTGACACACACACACACACAGGTACACACACACACAGGTACACACACACAGTTATACACACACACACTGATACACACACAGGTATACACACACACAGGTACACACACACACACAGGTACACACACACAGGTACACACACACAGGTACACACACACACTTACACACACACGTGACACACACAGGTACACACACGTGACACTATTACACGTACCACACATACACGAAACACACTAACCACACACACAAGTACAACGACACACACATGACACAACACACCGCACCCTAAAAACGTGCACCATCCCATACAAGAACGTCCAAAACAGCACGTAGGTGAACAAGCCCGACACGAATCCGCCCGTCAATGGCACACACACACACACAGTGACACACACACACAGTGACACACACACAGTGACACACACACACAGTGACACACACACACAGTGACAAACACACACAGGTTACACACCACACACAGGTACACACAGGTACACACACACACACAGTGTACACACACACACAGTGTACACACAGGTACACACACACAGGTACACATACACACAGGTCTACACACACACACAGGTCTACACACACACAGGTACACACACACACAGGACACACACACACAGTACACACACACACAGTGACACACACACAGGTATACGCACACACACAGGTACACTAGACACACACAGTGACACACACACAGGTACACACACACACACAGGTACACACACACAGGTACACCACACACAGGTACACACACACAGGTCTACACACACACACACAGGTACACAACACACAGATACACACACACCACACACACAACACACAAAACACCGCCACCCTAATAAACGTGCACCATCCCATACAAGAACGTCCAAAACAGCACGTAGGTGAACAAGCCCGACACGAATCCGCCCGTTGCGATGGCCCGTCTGGAGCGAGCTGCCCTGCGCCAGTCTCTCCCGGCCTTGGCGACCAGCGCAAGCGCCAGGGCCCCTGCCGCCAGCACGTAGAACGCCAGGCCCCGCAAGCCGGTGAGGCCCAAGACTCCGGCCGAAGAACCGGCCAAAGCGGCTCCCGCAGTGCGGCAGTATTCCAGGAGGGCCGCGTTGCTCCGTACTGCAGTGTCGCTCAAGAAGGCCGGTCCTTCTCGGTGGTGGTGGTGGGAGGGTGGTGGTGGTGGTTGTTGTTGTTGTTGGCGCGGCGGTGGCGGTTGTTGTTGTTGTTGGGAGCTCATGGTGGCTGTGAAGGCTGAGTAGAGGGGAGAGAGAGGTAGGAGGTTAAGGTGGGGTGAGGGTGGTGAGGGTGGTGGTGAGGGTGGTGAGGGTGGTGAGGGTGGTGGTGGTGAGGGTGGTGAGGGTGGTGGTGGTGAGGGTGGTGGAGGTGGTGGTGGTGAGGGTGGTGAGGGTGGTGAGGTGGTGGTGGTTGTGAGGTGGTGTGAGGGTAGTGAGGGTGGTGGTGGTGAGGGTGGTGGTGGTGTGAGGGTGGTGGTGGTGAGGGTGGTGAGGGTGTGAGGGTGGTGGTGAGAGTGATGGTGGTGAGGGTGNTGGTGGTGGTGGTGAGGGTGGTGGTGGTGGTGGTGGTGGTGAGGGGGTGGTGGTGGTGAGGGGGTGGTGGCGGTGAGGGTGGTGAGGGTGGTGGTGGTGAGGTGGTGGTGGTGAGGGTGGTGGTGGCGAGGGTGGTGGTGGTGCTGATGGTGGTGGTGAGGGTGGTGGTGAGGGTGTGGTGAGGGTGGTGGTGGTGGTGAGGGTGGTGGGGTGAGGGTGGTGGGGTGAAGGTGGTGGTGGTGAGGGTGGTGGTGGTGAGGGTGAGGGTGGTGGTGGTGAGGGTGGTGGTGGTGAGGGTGGTGGTGGCGGTGAGGGTGGTGGTGAGGGTGGTGAAGGGGTGGTGGTGAGGGTGGTGGTGTGCGATGGTGGTGGTGAGGGTGGTGGTGAGGGTGGTGGTGAGGGTGGTGGTGGTGGTGAGGGTGGTGGGGGTGAAGTAGTGGTGGTGGTGAGGGTGGTGGTGGTGAGGGTGGTGGTGAGGGTGGTGAGGGTGGTGGTGAGGGTGGTGAGGGTGGTGGTGGGTGGTGAGGGTGGGGGTGGTGGAGGGGTGGTGGTGGTGAGGGTGATGGTGGTGAGGGTGTGGTGGTGAGGGTGGTGGTGAGGTGGTGAGGGTGGTGGTGAGGGTGGTGAGGGTGGTGGTGGTGGAGGGTGGGTGGTGGAGGGGGTGGTGGTGAGGGTGGTGGTGGTGGTGAGGGTGGTGGTGAGGGTGGTGGTGGTGAGGGTGGTGGTGGTGGTGGTGGTGAGGGTGGTGAGGGTGGTGGGGGTGAGTGTGGTGGTGATGGTGGTGGTGAGGGTGGTGCTGGTGAGGGTGCTGGTGAGGGTGCTGGTGAGGGTGGTGGTGAGGGTGGTGACGGTGGTGGCGTGAGGGTGGTGGTGCTGTGAGGGTGGTGGTGAGGGGGTTGTGAGGGCGGTGCTGATGGTGGTGGTGAGGGTGGATGAGGGTGAAGTGATGAGGGTTGTGGTGGTGAGGGGGTGGTGACGGTGGAGGCTGAGTCGACCTAGGGGAGGACCAGAACCGATTCAGATAATAATCGCTGTCACTGGTGGTAGTGGCGTGAGCGGGAATCGAACTTCGGACTGTAGCCAGGTTCGTAGTGCAGCGTAGTGCTAACCGCTGCACCACCGCTCCCCCAAAGACAAAGCTCCCCAGGTAGCCTCTAGCAGGGCTGTAGGGCAAGTGCTTCTAGTAGCGAGTAGCACCACCTATGATGCACACACAGACAAAGCTCCCCAGGTAGCCTCTAGCAGGGCTGTAGGGGCAAGTGCTGCTAGTAGCGAGTAGCACCACCTATGATGTACACACAAAGCTCCCCCAGGTAGCCTCTAGCAGGCTGTAGGGGCAAGTGCTGCTAGTGGCGAGTAGCAGCACCTATGATATACACACACAGACAAAGCTCCCCCAGGTAGCCTCTAGCAGGCTGTAGGGCAAGTGCTGCAGTAGCGAGTAGCACCACCTATGATACACACACAGACAAAGCTCCCCCAGGTAGCCTCTAGCAGGGCTGTAAGGGCAAGTGCTGCTAGCAAGCATTAGCTTCCTACTAAGGCTACCGGCAACTGTGGCACTGCTGGACATTCCACGTTCCTATGGCGGAGGCCAGTCCGTCCGTCGATTAATTATAGGCCGATGCGACCCCGATGCTCGGGGCCTGTCCTCGTGATCTCCGCCGCGGGTTCCCCCTCGCCTCGCCGGCAGGGCGCGTCAGGCGACACCGTAGGCTCCGCGAGTCGGCTAGGCCTCTACCGCACGTATTGAAATTGTGTATGAGAGCGCTGCGCCAGGCACGGCTGCATGGCGGTGACACACACACACGCGCGCACACTGCTTCCCGTGATCTGCCTTACAGCTTTGCAACGTCAGCGCTGTGGAGTTTCCGTCTGAGAAGCTTCGAGGCGAGTTGCGTGAAACAGAATTCACCCGCCGCTGAGCGATACGGATGACGCCGAGTTGTCGTTTCGGTGGCGTCTTCCGGAAGATCGGTAGACGTCTTCCGGAAATGGTAGACGTCTTCCGGAAGATGAGGTAGACGTCTTCCGGAAGCGATAGACGTCTTCCGGAAGATTGGTAGACGTCTTCCGGAAGATGGTAGACGCCTCCGGAAGATTGGTAGACGTCTTCCGGAAGATTGGTAGACGTCTTCCGGAAGATGGTAGACGTCTTCGGAAGATTAGATGTCTTACTGGTAGAACGGCACGTCTTCCCAAGATTGACGTCTTCCACTCACTCACCTACCCACTCACCCACCCACCCAATAACCCACTCACTCACCCATCCACTCACCCACTCACCATTTACCCACCCACTCACCACCCACTCACCCACCCACTCACTCACCCACCCCCCACCTCACCATCACCCACCCACCCACTCACCCACCCACCCACCCCTCACCACTCACCCACCCACCCACCCACTCACCCACCCACCCACCAACCACCCACCTACCCACTCACACACTCACCCACCCACCCACCCACTCACCCACCCCTCACCCACCCACTCACCCACTCATCCACTCACCCACCCACTCACCCACGACTCACCCACTCACCCACTCACCCACCCACTCACCCACCCACCCACCCACTCACCCACCCACCCACCCACCCACCCACCACTCACCCACTCACCCACCCACTCACCCACCACCCACTCACCCACCCACTCCACACCACCCACCCACTCACCTACCCACTCCCCACTCACCCACCCACTCACCCACTCACCCACCCACTCACCCACTCCCCCACCAACTCACCCACCCACCACCCACTCACCCACCCACTCACCCACCCACTCACCCACCACTCACTCACCCACCCACCACCCACATCCACCCACACCCACCACTCACCTACCACCACCAATCACCCACTCACCACCCACTCACTCACCCACTCACCACTCCCACNCACTCACCCACCCACTCACCCACCCACTCACTCACCACCCACTCACCCACTCACCACTCACCCTCACCCGAACCCACTCACCCACCCACTCACCACCCACTCACCACCCACCACTCACCTACCCACTCACCCACTCACCCACTCACCCACCCACTCACCCATCCACTCACCACTCACTCACTCACCCACCCACCCACTCACTCACTCACTCACCACCAC
Source organism: Lethenteron camtschaticum (assembly GCA_018977245.1). NCBI lineage: Eukaryota > Metazoa > Chordata > Hyperoartia > Petromyzontiformes > Petromyzontidae > Lethenteron > Lethenteron camtschaticum. The sequence goes on along the minus strand of MU249806.1, from coordinate 3,078 downwards.
TCACCACTCACTCACTCACCACCCACTCTCACCACCCACTCACTCACCCACTCACCCACCCACTCACTCACCCACTCACTCACTCACCACCCACTCACTCACCACCCACCCACCCACTCACCCACCCACCCACCCACTCACTCACCCAACCCACCCCCCACTCACCCACTCACCCACCCACTCACTCACCCACCCACTCACTCACTCACCCACCCACCCCCCCCCCCACCACTCACCCACCCACTCACTCACCCACCCACTCTGTCCCATAGATGGCAGCAACGCACGCTCCATGCGGCTCCGCATCGCTTTGTGACGTCATCAGCCTATCCGCTTTGTGACGTCACGAAGTCAGCTGATGTGTCGATGTTGATTATCGCCGATGTTAAATCATCGTTTATTTACAATTCCTTATTGTTGTTGTTTGTTGTTGTTGTTTGTTGTAGTTGTTGTTTATTTTGTCGTTTTTTTATCACCCCCGTACATCCGATCGACGCGGTTGTTGTGACGGTGCGAAAGAAAGTCAACAGACAATTTACACTACACTAAACACTACACTATACACTACGTGCATTACACTATACACTACATACACTACACTATACACTACACTATACACTACAATATACACTACACTATACACTATACACTACACTATACACTACATACACTACACTACACTATACTATACACTACACTATACACTACATACACTACACTATACACTACACTATACACTACACTATACACTACACTATACACTACGTGCATTACACTATACACTACATACACTACACTATACACTACACTATACACTACAGTATACACTACACTATACATTACACTATATACTATACACTACACTATACACTACACTATACACTATACAAACCACACTATACACTACACTATACACTACNTACACTACACTATACACTACACTATACACTACACTATACACTACACACTACACTATACACTACACTATACACTACATTATACACCACATACCACACTACTATACACTACACTATACACTGCTATACACTACAATACACTATTACGGGCAATGTTGAGTCTATGGGTAGCTAGGAGATGTTGACTGCCTCACCTGGTCTACAGGAGGTCGTGGTTCCATCCCAACCCTGGAGATGTTGATTGCCTCGCCTGGTCTACAGGAGGTCGTGGGTTTGATCTCGACCCTGTGAGATGTTGACTACCTCGCCTGGTCTACAGGAGGTCGTGGGTTCGATCCCAGACCCTGGGAGATGTTGACTACCTCGCCTGGTCTACAGAGGTTGTGGGTTCGATCCCAGACCTGGGAGATGTTGACTACCTCGCCTGGCCTACAGGAGGTTATGGGTTCGATCCCAGACCCTGGAGATGTTGACTACCTCTCCTGGTCTACATGAGGTTGTGGGTTCGAACCCAGACCCTGGAGATGTTGACTACCTCGCCTGGTCTACAGGAGGTTGTGGGTTCGATCCAGACCCTGGAGATGTTGACTACCTCGCCTGGTCTACAGGAGGTTGTGGGTTCGATCCCGACCCTGTGAGATGTTGACTACCTCGCCTGGTCTACAGAAGGTCGTGGGTTCGATCCCGACCCTGGGAGATGTTGACTACCTCGCCTGGTCTACAGGAGGTCGTGGGTTCGATTCCAGACCCTTTGAGATGTTGACTACCTCGCCTGGTCTACAGAAGGTCGTGGGTTCGATCCTGACCCTGGATATGTTGACCACCTCGCCTGGTCTACAGGAGGTCGTGGGTTCGATTCCAGACCCTTTGAGATGTTGACTACCTCGCCTGGTCTACAGGAGGTCGTGGGTTCGATTTCTGACCCTGTGAGATGTTGACTACCTCGCCTGGTCTACAGGAGGTCGTGGGTTCGATCCCGACCCTGGGAAATGTTGACTACCTCGCCTGGTCTACAGGAGGTCGTGGGTTCGATTTCTGACCCTGTGAGATGTTGACTACCTCGCCTGGTCTACAGGAGGTCGTGGGTTTGATCTCGACCCTGTGAGATGTTGACTACCTCGCCTGGTCTACAGGAGTCGTGGGTTCGATTCCTGACCCTGTGAGATGTTGACTACCTCGCCTGGTCTACAGGAGGTCGTGGGTTCGATCCCAACCTTGTGAGATGTTGACTACCTCGCCTGGTCCACAGGAGGTCGTGGGTTCGATCCCAGCCCTGGGAGATGTTGACTACCTCGCCTGGTCTACAGGATGTCGTGGGTTCGATCCCATACCCTGAGAGATGTTGACTACCTCGCCTGGTCCACAGGAGGTCGTGGGTTCGATCCCATACCCTGGGAGATGTTGACTACCTCGCCTGGTATACATGAGGTCGTAGGTTCGATCCCGACCCAGGGAGATGCTAACCACCTCGCCTGGTCTACAGGAGGTCGTGGGTTCGATCCCTGACCTTGACGCTACCTGCGGCTGCTGCTGCTGTTGATGTGGAGTCTGCGTCGTGTGTTCTGTCTCTGTCCCTGTGTGAGATACTGACTACCTCGCCTGGTCTACAGGAGGTCGTGGTTCGATCTCGACCCTGGGAGATGTTGACTACCTCGCCTGGTCTACAGGAGGTCGTGGGTTCGATCCCTGACCCTGACGCTGCCTGTTGCTGCTGCTGTAGATGTTGAGTCTGCGTCTCTCTCTTTCTGTGTCTCTGTCTCTCCCCCTGTGTGAAATGTTAAACACCTCGCCTGGTCTACAGGAGGTCGTAGGTTCGATCCCATCCAATGGATATGTTAACAACCTCGCCTGGTCTACAGCAGGTCGTAGGTTCGATCCCGACCCAGGGAGATGCTAACCACCTCGCCTGGTCTACAGGAGGTCGTGGGTTCGATCCCGACCCTGTGAGATGTTGACTACCTCGCCTGGTCTACAGGAGGTCGTGGGTTCGATCTCGACCCTGGGAGATGTTGACTACCTCGCCTGGTCTACAGGAGGTCGTGGGTTTGATCCCTGACCTTGACGCTACCTGCTGCTGCTGCTGTTGTTGATGTGGAGTCTGCGTCTCTTTGTGTGTCTCTGTCTCTGTCCCTGTGTGAGATACTGACTACCTCGCCTGGTC